>FIZT01032524.1:0-21658 GCA_900065295.1 Paracoccus marginatus
ACAATTGAACAGGATAACAGTGGGAAAATTGACTGCAGCGCTGCGAAGACCCCCCCACGGCGAAGTTTGGCATATCACAAGAAATAGCCCATCCCGCCTTACCCCTCGGCCTGCAGTTCGGTGTCTTATTCTAGGTCCAGTGTCTATAGTTTTCAAGTTGTTCTTATTTCAATTTTTCATATTTTTTATTTATTATTTATTAAGTACAGGTGAAGGAGTATGATGGTGTGAGGAAATGAAAAGTTGGTAGTTTATAGAACGAAATTGAAGTTGAAAAAATTTTAATTTGAAAACAAGCCAACGTGAACTTAAAGTCGTAAAAACTTTTAAAATGTTTTCGTCTAATAAATTCAACTTGCATTTTTTGTTTCTTATTCTTATTTCAATTTTTCATGTTTAAGTACAAGTGATGGAGTATGATGGTGTGAGGAAATGAAAAATTGCTAGTTTATAGAACAAAGTACCTAACAACTTTTAAAATGTTTTGATTTTGAACTTGAGCAATCGTAATTAGTAACTTCAGTGTATTGGGGAACCACCGACCAAAACCATTTGAAATGTTACAATTATGAATCTTTTCTCACGTCTTTATTTCTGAACGTTTCGTCTAATAATCTCAACTTGAATTTTTTGTTTCTTGTTCTTCAATTCAGACTTGAATCTTAAATCTCCTAATTCTTTAGTTTTTGTATTTTTTTTTGTTTATGCATGTACTTACTTACAGAGCTGAAAAAAAAAACAAAACAGTTTTTTTTTATTTAAAACGATTTTTGTTTTAAACATTGTTTAAAACGAAAAAAATGACTTGCGTTTAACACAAGTTTAAAACACGTTTAAAAACGTGTTTAAAACGAGTTTAAAACAAAAATTGCTTAATTTTTCGGTTTTTTCCATTGTTGAAGTACGACTGAAGTCTTCATTGTTAACCAAGGCAAAGATGAAGCAATTTTTCTATTTTTTTTTTTTTTTTTTGAAATTTCATTTCTCAAAATTGGGTGAACGTGAAGTGGTCCTGAGTGGGGAGGAAAGTTAATTTTTAAAACATGCAATTTTCGTTAAAAAATGCACTTTTTTATTCAAAATGGGGTAAATTTACCCAATCTCACCAAAAAAAATCTGTTTTTATCACTTGAAAAAAAAAACAAGTTTGAAACAAAAAAAAAGTTTTAAACGTTTAAAACGATGTTTTTTCTCGCTAAATTTTTTTGGTGTTTTAAACAGTTTAAAACAAGGCGCTGTTTTAAACGTGCCAGCTCTGCTTACTCACTTACTTACTTATGTACTATGTATAAAATAGTTACAACTTCATACAATACATTACACACTTATTTTTCCCCGTTTCATTTTTAACCAAAAAATTATCGGTAGGTACTTGATTGTAAGAAAATAATTATAATGTACTAATTAAATAAATAAAATAAACACAAATCGTTAATTATATCGAAAACAATTCACAGAGTTACTGGGTATTTATTGGAAAAATTTATTATCCAACTCAATAGTTATTCTCACCATTACCTGTGTATTTTCTGAGAATTTACATCATATCCTGTTGATTTTTTACTTTGCAGAGGCAAATCATTGATGAAATTATTCGCGGACTGATCTCTACACCAGTTGAAACATTAGATCAGTTCATAACGAAAGAAATTACAAATCATTTATTCGAAGACAAGAGAATTCCTCATTCTGGAATGGATTTACCGGCGTTAAACGTACAAAGAGGTAAGATCACTAGCTAATGTAAGTAAGTTGTTCGTCATTTCAATTTTCAACTTCAAGTCGCATCAGCGAAAAGTATAAATGTATAGGTAGGTACTTGTAGGCATGGGTCAATAAGTTTGCATGAAAACCCAATACTCGGGGTCGCCGGTCTAAAATATGGTTGAATGTCAATGGTATAGATAGGAGATACCTAGTAGAATTTCTTGTCTCACTTATCTAACGTATTAAGTGAAAGTGAAATTTACTGTCGTTACTGTACGCAGCTAGAGACCACGGAATACCGTCATATAACGAATACAGAGCCATGTGTAATCTAAAACGGGCAACAACTTGGGAAGATTTTTCCAAAGAATTACCTTCAGATGTGATAACTCGCTTAAAACGCATTTACCCAACTGTCGACGATGTTGATTTATTTCCGGCTGGAGTCAGCGAACGTCCTCAACCAGGAGGACTTGTTGGGCCGACATTCGGTTGTATCATAGGAATACAGTTCCGACAATTGCGTAACTGCGATAGATTTTGGTAAAACGTTTGTTAATTATCTATAATCAATTACCTACATATGTACCTACGTAGAGTAAGCCCGGATACGGACTCACGAGAATGATACTTAGGTACATACATACTACCTACAACCTACGTGTAGGTAATTTTTACTTACGTACTTACCTAAAATCGCACGAGTATAGTCTATTTTTGTTTTAACTATCGGCGTATAGGTACGAGACTGCTAATCCGTTACTAAGATTCACGCAAGATCAACTTGGCGAAATTCGCAAAGCTTCTCTATCAAAAATTTTGTGCGATAATCTAGACGTTCAGTCGCCAGTACAGAGGCTATCACTAGACCTCCCGAGCGAAGAGTAAGTGCTAAAGAACTGGAGCATCTATAATACACTTACGTGATCACATAATAATGTACAAGCATACCTATATACATACGGTATATGTATAATTATGCACTCGAGTACAGTACCTAATCTATCATACTACATATCTACATATCAAAACTAGGTATAATTTACAATTACAAATAACTACCTACCTATTCGTATAAACTCGTGGACGTGTCTGTTGTAGAAACCCTAGATTTCCATGTCATTCTCTACCATCGATAGATCTCAAAGCGTGGAAGGACACAGGGCAGAACTGTCATTTTGGTGGTAAAATTCTCGCGATCGGAGAATCTTATTTACCAACACCATGTACCAGTTGCATTTGTACACCTCAAGGAGTACGTACTTTCTTACGTCGACTGCGAGCGCGAGTTAATATTCATTCATTTATTATTTGTCCGCCCTTTTTGTGAACATTTCAGGCGAAATGTGCGACAATCCGAGTAACTAACTGCAACAAACTTATTCAAGAAGTCGGTCGAGAAGCCGTCTTGAAAGATGAAATTTGTTCTGTACAATGCAGTTCTTATTTGTCGCTAAATGATGGAGATCTCGCAAACATTGGCGGCAGATTGCCATCTCAAGGTCGAGCCGTTAATTTTTACCACGCAGCTGGACTTCGTCCACCTTCTCCTTCTCCTACAGTTTTATCTAGAAACAGAAATCCGTCGCTTCGAAATTTTAAACTGCGAGATTTTGCTGCTGTTGTAGGCTAAGCATTTACCCAAAATTCGTGTAATATACTTAATGGTAGTTTTCCCCTTTCCAATGTTATTTATTTTCTAATCACTTATTTGAAAAAAAAAGAAAAAAAAAAGAACAAGACAGAAAAAACGTAAAAATCAAATTTTATTTCATTTTAAGTATTTTATTATGATGGTTTGCGAATAACCGATTATGTGCCAAATAAATTACTTTTTTTCTTTTTGAACTTTGATTTCATCAATTCTCGGTTCATCGGTAAAACAATACATTAGGCCTAGGCGAGACATTTACAAAATAGCTGGTATTTTATATGATTAACATTTTCCATTTTTATCGACATATTTGTGAGAATATACAGTATACACAAAAATAGGTACATATAAACAAGTACATACAAAGTTTGGCGAACTGAAATGAACACAACCGAATAAAAAAGTTTAAACTCGACTGCCTTCCTTCGAAGATTTTCGCTACGCAAGCGAAACAATCCACGTCTCCGAAAAACTAGCCGAGAACTGCCTTTGTTTAACGTATACGTCATGCTGCGTCATGTACGAGTAACCAGAAATACGAGCGCATACATACATACGCATATACATACGACTGAAAAATCGTAGAAGCGCACGCTCGGCAAACAACTTGCAGCATTCACATACCCATCGGTCCGACAGGGTAACCTTGCAATGGACCACTGGGGGGATTCATTTGCGGGCCAGGTACATTCACCATCATCGGCGACATTCCGGCAGGCGACTGAATCATCTAGAAAATGAAACAGGCCACGATTTTAGTTTTCATCGTCAACAGCGCGGCGAAACAATCAATACACACAAGTCTTCATACCGGGGCAGGCGGTTCCGAAGGCAACGAAAAGGTCATCAAGAAATCGCGAATCGTTGGGAAGAGCGAGCACTTGCCGTGTTGCAAATGTTGCATATTGAATTCGCAGAAACGTTTGATGTGCATACTTGCAAGCGACACGGCGTTCGTGGACGGAACGTCTTTCTTTTCCGCCAACTGGGTTACGTTATTTTGCGTATCGTAAAGCACAGGTAATATGAGAAAAGGAGCATCGCCGGCCGAGTACGATAGTCCAACCCTGGTCACTTGCAACTGAAATTTAAAAGACCGTCATTATAAAGTGAAATCTGCGTCGTTACCGTTGCGTTGGTGGATGTTTGTAGAAGGCTAAACCTTTCTCCACTTACGAAGAATAATATCTTCATTTTATAAATTAGGAATGCGACAGCGCCTATATTAACGAATGGAATCGCCGACGGAGGAACACGAAGGCAAATTTGCGGCATCCACTTCATTCCTTGTTGCTGTACCAAACTTGGCATCTGTAGTAATTGAGCGAAAATTAATTTCTTTTTCGAAAATATTGTTACAAAACATACTCGTATTTTTGACAAAGTAATGATAACACCTACGTAACGTAGATAGGTAAATAATTTCTCACCAAGTCGAGTTTCATTATTTGAATGAAATCTTTCAAGAAGTGATGTTGACAAGCCAACAGTTTGGCAAACATATTGACAGAATGTGACTTATACGGCGGCGCTGCCGCTCTCATGTCGAAAAATTTCTCCAGCACCTGTAACACAATTCAACCAACTCGTTGCAGCCTTGTGCTTTTTCACCTCACATAAAATACATACATATACCTATCTGTGGTACATTACATACCACGTGGGTAATAGGTACTCGATATTTTCGATTTTTTAATTACCTGCAAATCTTGCACTTCTTCCACACTCCAAGGTTCTTTGTTTTCAGGCGCTATCGTAATTTTAATGTGTAGAGACTGAAAGTGATTCTGATTCATGCAAACAAGGCACTGCAGGCCGTTCACCTTGAAATTCAGCATACCAGGTTCTGCATTCTGAGTTGGTTTGTACTGAGCACGCGCATTAATGTGTAAGAAAACAACAGATCAATTAATTAAAAAAAGTTGAAAAACGAACGATCTTGGGCAAAAGAAAAAAAAATACTAACAATCGTGTCCTCCGATTGTACAGTCCTCTGTAATTGTCTCCTCAACGACACACACCCTAGAAATCTTTCCAACGGACAAAGCTCCGGACCAGGTAAATGTTGCGGATGCGGTGACGGGGTGCACAAAGAATCTAAAGCTTCGTGAGATAATAACGTCGGTACGGCGCCGGCCCACGGTTTTTGCGGTAATATTCTCGACGATTGGCCAACTAGAGCAAAAATGAACAGTGAGACGAAAATTATGGCAAATCGCTACGACCGAACGAAGGAACTCGCAAAAGGGAAAGTGCGAGAAATTTCGTCGTACCGGATTTATGCTGTTCTGGACTGTGTAGAGCGGAATGACCTCCCGGAGACTGGCCTGCTCTGGCTGGAGAAGGTCGCGGCATACCAGGAGATCCGGGCCAATTTACAGCCGCTGGTGATGTCATGCTTTGCGCGCTGGTAAACGGGCTACCGTCGGTGTGACCTACGACGCGACGCAACAGTTGAACGACAGTTACAGACGGTACAGATAAATATACGAGATTTTGTGGCGCGGTACTAACGAGCGGGCTAACCTTGGGTTAAAAACGATCCGGCAGGCGAATGCCCGACCGGTATATTACCCGAACAAGGGCCCGGCGAAGAGGTAGGCATCAATCCAGCGGGACTAGGCACGTGCAGCGGATTCGACGGCGAACTTGCCAATAAACTAGATCCGGGCGAAGGATGCGGTAACATGGATGGCGAAGGATTTATATTGGAAGATAGCGACGGAGGCGACGCCATACTAAACGACGTGGCCGGACTCGAAGAAAACGGTTGATGCGACGTGTTTGTCTGGAAACAATGAAAAATTTCGTCTCAGCCAATCGACAAGCGAAAATTTACGCGTATGAAGAAAAAAAAGAAAACGGCATTAATCTATTACCTGCGAAATATTGCCGGTATGTGGACTGGCTGGCGTGTGTGGATTGCTAGGCGGAGTCATCGGAGGATGAAAACGAAGCCCACTATCGCCCCGTTGAATAGGCGATTGAGGACCTCTGTGATGGCTCAAAAAACTGGTCGGACTATCAACCGAATCAGCTCGAATGGGAGAAGGCGGATTATCATCTTCCGACTGGGAACGTCTTCGCAGAACCGACGTTTGATCTTCGTACTTGGATAAGAAAGCCTAGACGCGGACCAAGCGCAAATGCATAAAATAAGAGTAGGTAAGTACCGTAGCAGGTAATTTGTAAGAGTAGTTTGTGTCACTAGGTGAGTAGGTTTTCCAAGTGTAGAATTATTTGCTAGTTTACCTTTAGCCCTCCAGTAGGCGTGTACTCGGAAACGACGACAGTTCTGTCAAATCGGCAATACGCTCCGTCGCGAACGCTTATCAAGCCGTCACTCAACAACATTAATTCCAGGCAGTATGTTCCTTGGTAAACAACTCGTAGTACAGTAGGTGACTGAGCGATCACTATGAATGTTATAACCGGAGCTAATGGTTTCTAAGTGGTTGGAAACGAAACGAAACAAAAAACAAAAACAAAGGCGATACAAATTCAGCGATCACACGGTAAAAGAAAAGAAGAAATAACACGATTAATCGAGCTCGTCGTACCGGATTTGTAACATATAAATGAGGCATCGAAGGTAATTTATTTACAGACACTAAAGGCGGATACGTTTCGTGTAGAATGTGAATCAACTGTGCCAGGTTCTTATTTCTATTCAAATGATCTTCTAATTGTTCTTCGACGAGTGAATGAGCATTCGAACTGACACCCATGGAACCTGAAAACAACTACGGTCACGATTCGTTCGCTAAATTTATATAAATATCCGTGAGGTACGTACCGAATAAAATTTTGAACGACTTGGTATTCGCATTCCACTGGAAAGTAGCGGTGGCTTGCCTTTGAGGCGGAGAGCCGCCGTAACAGATTACAAACTTGCTGTAGTTGTACGATTTTACTGTAGCGATTTTTGTCAAATCGAATTTTCCTGAACGAAACATATCGCGATTAGAGAAATTGTAAAATAGAAATTATGTTCCGAACTCGTCGTAGGAAATTTCAAGTCGAGTATTCAATACCTATTTACAAACCAACTCACCTAATTTCAGATACTCGGCCATATCTTCTATCAAACAGTACAAATGAACGATTTGAGACCAATCCTGCATCAACGAGTCGACCATTTTGCTCGCCGATTCCGAACTGTTCATTTCGTATTGAAAGTAGACTGGCCGCCGCATACCTGCGTTGATGTACAAAAAAAAAAACAAACCATCAGGCAACACCGTCGTAATCAACCGCAGTATCGACTACAATCACGACAACATACCTTGTTCTCGGGAATGCATATTAGCCGTGGCTACAGGCGTACCGTACATCACAAATTCTACCGCCCAAAAATGTCCGCTATTCTTAAAAATGGACCGAATGGACACGGACAATAGCCTCTTCATCAACGCTATCCATCCGGGGCTCGTCACCGAAACGCCGGCCGGCGGTGGTAACTGGACCAATTTCAAAGACAATGCTGTAGCGTTTGCTTCTATTTGGATACCTTGATGCGGAATCTCTCGTTTCGTCAGCTAAAACAAACAAAATGGTGAAATATTAGAACGTACGTCTACGTATATAGGTAGCTGCAGGTAACTCTGGCTCACTATTAAGTACGTTACGTACCTCTTGAGCTAGCGTCGTAAACGGTATACGTTCGTCGCATAAGGCGACGACGTGCGCTAGTTCCGGAATGAAATACGCCGGATGCTTCATTTTTTTACTTGCCGTTTCTACCGCGATTAGATTTTTACGTTTCAAGCCAGCGTATTTGTTTGGTATAGCGTCTGCGATCGAAGAAAGATTTCGTTACAATATACAAGTACATTACATACGTACACACGTAAGCGCGTGTAATTCAGCTCACCTATGACCGAAGTGAACGAGCCGTGCGTAATGACGAAAGTATCGAGTTGAATTTTTGTAAAAGCTTTCAAGTATAGTTTGGGTGCATCGTTTTCGCCACACGGCTCATTCGAAGCATTCTCTTTAATAGACGTTCGTTTTACTTCAATCAAATAAAAACCGTACTCCATATCGCACGGGGTTTTCAACTTCTCTTTTATTTCGATGACCTGAAACGAAATACGTGCCGACGAACAAATGAACCGCGAAGAATACATATGGCCGGATATGCGTGCGTTCAGCCGAATGCTTACCAGAATATAGTTTGAATGTCGGTGAAAAGAAACGAACATTCTTCGTTTACTTATCTGATTGATCGAATGCGTGGGATCGTTTATTATTGGCAAATGCTCGCTCACGGTGACGGGTAAATGCTGCAACGTTTTCAAACAACGCTGTTTGGTCAACCAAAATCTACAGAATAAATCGTCACATTCAATTTGATTCCAATTTGTACTAATACATTAATCATACATCATGTATTACGCATATGTTGTATCGTATGTGCTCACCTTATATCAGATATCAAAGTTGGAATGTTTGATCGGTCCGTATTCAAGGCATTTTGTAAATCAGCAACAACAGGAGGATAACGACTATTATATTGAGGTATGTGGCACTGTATCATACCGGTGTGAGTGTCGACAGTAATTAAAAGTTGTTCGGCTCGTAAACAGGGCATCAAAACCGATAACGATAGTATAGCCGGCGTTCCTTGCAAGTTGTCTGTAAGAAAAACGTACATAGGTATGAAAAAAAGGCGTACCACTTACAAACACAGCGTTGGGACATAGGACGCCTTACACTGAATGCCTTTGACTTTTGACTTTATTTCTTCTTTCAATTCGACCAAACGATTTCTAGTGCGAATATAAATTGTATGAACTAAAAGTTTTTCCATCGACAGATGATCAGTACTTAACGTTTCGTCCATCATGTCAACTTCCTGCAAAGATGCTAGTTTAAGTGCCATGTTTACTCGTAATCAGAAACGAATCGATAAAATTAACGAACCGAGCATCCCAACGAGGGAACATGAACAATACTTAACGGTCTGTCTGGTCTGTTCATATCGACTAGCAAAGTTAACGTGTATCCTAATTCGGATTTAGGATCTTTTGCAGTCAGCTCCCTACGAAAAATAGAACAAGCCACGCACCGCGAATAATGCTAGAAATTACTTTACGCGAGACATCTAAGAGTGAAAAAAAAAAGCTTACCGCCAATACGAAACTGAAAGGCATTTTCCTTGACAATATTCATCCACTGCGATGTGACCATCGAGTCTATCTCGACAAAGTTTTATCGTTTGTGAAAAGAAAACCTCCAATTGTAACGATTGGCAGAAAAAGTGTAAAAAGCTGTACACTTCTTTCAACGGATCCGTGGAATCTGCGATCCTGGCTTGCAAAATTTGTTGAATATATTGCACTTGTAATGGATGACTCAGCGGTTTTCCCTCTACAAAATTTCATATCCACGATAACAATTTCGTACCAAATATCGCACACTGTTCAATACGATGCGATAATGAACAAACCTCCCGTTTCGCGGTCTTCAACCAAAATGCTGATGTTTAATAAACGCCATGGCATTAAAGGACCGTCGCCCATGATTGTTAAAGAGACTTCAAATTCGTTGTCAACGTGAAAAGTCACACGTCCGTTTTCGATCTACGAAGTTACGATAAGAAATTATTCGTCATCGAACGAGACGAAATGCGAAACGGCTAAAGTAATCGTAATATTTTCGACTTTGCCATCTTACTTTTAAATTCCTCATTTGCGGAAGTAAGTTACTGGATACTAAACGATGTTGAATAACTTGATTCAATTTCAACAACACCGATCTTCTTTCAGCAGCGGTAATCGGTTCGCTAGGTACAATGCGATCCTGAAATCACAATGATACAATCGGGCATTCGTCAAAAGTAACGCTCTTCGATAATTTCTCGACATTTCTCGTGAAATTCTTTACACGCTCGCTTACTTTAACGCAAGATGGCACTCGAGAATAGGAGCCCGTGGTAAGAACTTCCACTGCGGCTGGAATATGGAAGTTGGGAAGGCGAGCTCTAACCACCGTTTCTCGAGAAATTCTAGCTAATAGATCTGCCGTGTCGATGAATAACATCGCTTGATTATCCAGAAATTTCATTATTTGCTGAAATTCAATACAATTATTATGCAATCGAGCATTCCGATCATTCGACAAAACATGACAAACTAGAATGGATAGTACAAATTGCTTACATTCGACCTTTCAACTTTTGAAGCAGTATTTGCCCACTTCACTAACGCCATTAACCTTATGAATAACTGCCTCGTTCTGTTTGCGTAATTAAATATTTCAATCTTTCTCTCCATATCAGTTTTTCTGGGTAATCTGACAAAAATAAATACAAAATGATAGCGTGAAAGAATGAAAAAAACGCACAGCGCGATCAATATCACTAATAGCATGGAATTTTGAAATACGTACAGTTCAGCGAGAACAGTCAATTCATGGTACGTTCGTTGTATAATAAAGTCTATGAGCAATCCAAGCGATATAGTTCCTCCTTTAGTACTTTCTTGAATCATGTTACCCGCAATCGGTGTTTGGTTGCCATCTAGCGGTACAGGAGCCATTGTACCAACGAAATCTCTAAGACAATCAACATATTATCATAATCAACAAATACACAACACACTTTTGGAATTTTATGATGAACTAACATGAAAGTAGACTCATAGAACTATTTGAAATATGTACTTCTTAGAACACCGAACAACGTCAAGCAAATGTAGCTCATTAATCAATAACACACGGCACTCGCCAAAATAATAATATTACCAACATTTTTGTTGAATATCTCTTATTCAAATCGATGGGAATATATTCACTTACCACACTTCAGTGCCGAGGTTTTATAATTCAGAAGATATGTGGAATAACTCGGCGGAAGAAATGAAAAGCTATCATTTTTGGTGAATAGCCGTCGCCAACATTACTTCAAACATCAAACTTGACCAGCTGGGGCTGGAACTTCTCAAAATCAGTAGTAAAATGAAACAAAAAAAATTAATGAAATAAAAATCACTCGGAAGAAAATTTTTTTATCTCAGAGAGCCCGAACTTCCAATTTCAATCAAACTTCAAATACTTCAAAGTTCAAACTTTCTTGTAGATGTACGCAAAAAATATGCCAGGGGTACCCAAAACATCTGCAGTGTGTGAGAGTGCGTGCCGCATCATTTTTTCTGACGCCAAGCCAAGCCAAGCCAAACCAAACCAAAAGAAGATGGTGATTTTGAGATTAGGATTGAGGAAAACATTATTTTTTTATTTATTTTTTTATTAACAATGATGTAAAGTAGTAAACAATACTGTTTTGTTCGCATAATTATTTCGTAATCGTTTCGTTATTCTAAAAAAAAAAAAAACACTCACATTAAATAAATGTCGTTTTGTGGATACAATATTACAAATTTTTTGATCAAAAGTTAGGAGAAAAAAAATTATTAAATCCACGTTCAACTTTAAGTTCAAACGAAAGAAAATTTTACCTTTGATCCAATATTCCTTTCATGGGGGAAAAAGTTATTGAAAGTTGCGAATTCTACGACTACAGACCTCCGAATTCGGAGAATTTCAACGATGTGGGGTCTGAGTTTTCGGTTTCGGTTCACAACGAAGATATCGTGACATTATCTTCTAAGATCATTCTACTCATTAACGAGTTTCATTCTGAGATTTCTGAGAAGATTTTTGAAGATTCAATTTTATTTTCACCCAATTTTAAAGTGAAATAATGTTTTCAACTTCAACAGAGGTTATTTCAATTCTCCCAGTTTTCAGATTTAATTTTTTCCCCCGGATGAACAATATGACACGATGAGATGATGAAAATAATATGTAGCACATTTTCCTCGTATCTGACTTGAATTATTATTTTTATACAAAATGACGAGAAAAAATAAAAATATACCAACATGTACCTAGGTATAATTGTATATTATGTATTGTATAAAAAATTTTCGGAAGTAAAAATTAGATAATTATCCATGAACAACATACAACAAAATGGTTATAGAATATTAAGGAATTAAGGGATGGTAATTAAAAATCACATCAGACTTTCAAGGGCATAACGGTACACAGTAATTTTATTGATTTGTTCATAAAGACGATCTCTTCGGAAGTTCGGTCGGAACCAATCCTGTAATCCACAAGTATGCTAATTAAATCGCAATAAATTGAACAACAACAAAAAAAAAGATTGTGACAGTAATGTGGAGCAATAAGAAAAGCTTGAATTACTTGAATAATAAATTGGTAGTGAACATCATTTTTTTCGTTTCCTGAAACTCTTTCCGGACACTTCTGTTTTACTCCGTTTTCTAGTGTTTCCTTTTTTAATCACTGGAGAATTAGAGCAATCTTCGAAGTCCGTATCATCCGAGTAATTTGAGTGAATTTCTGAAAAATAAAGTAAAAAACAGTAAAAGAAAATGAAATAATTATGCATATTATTGTGCGTTTTAAATTTTTTATATGCGCGATTGCTAACATTACTACGTTAGATATTAGATAATAACGGTATTACTAGAATAGATACCAAATTATCACATCATACACACAATATATTTTTGGATTTGGTAAGTGATTATCAACTTTCGATTCACAAGACTCACCTTCCTCCGACTCGGAATTTTTTCTTGGACCAATTAAAACTTCCTCATCCTCTTCACTGTCCAAGTTATTATAAGTAGTAGTTTGAAAAAGATTTCGTTTACTTTTTCTACGATGATTTCGCAAAAGGAATGAAGCTACATCGTCATCGTCTTCTTCGTTTTGTTCTTTAATTTTTTCATGATCAGAAACGGATTTTTCGTCGCTATTTTCTTCCTTGATTTCAACCACGGGCTCAATTTTCACATCGTGTTCTTCGATTTCTATCCAATCTTTCGTGTCCTGACGGTTGTCACAAAATTCGTTGAAACTTGATTTTGACGTCGAAGGTTCACAATGAAACACTGAGATATTTTCCTTAGATTCTGGCTCACGTGAGCTATTTTCATTAGTAGCTAACGGCTCTTCTCTTCGTTTTACACTGCGTACCAAGTTCTGAAAGCTATCCTTGTTTTCCTTCACTATTAAACCAAAAAAGAAGATACCATATTTACTTGCACTAAGAACCCTTTACAATTATGATATTCATCTTACAGTATTGTTGATTTAGTTCTTCTTTTGATACATCGTCACGAGAAACGTTGAATATGTTTTTCTAAATTGAAAAAAAATATATATATATATCAATATATGGATAAAATATAAAATCAATTCGATAATGAGGAGAAGAGACGGATCACTACACCTTCGAAATGAAGCGCTTACAAATAAAACACAGCTTGCATATTTTCGACAAGGTGCATTTTAATTTTTACTAAAGTAAGTAATAAATACATATATCCATATTTAATATGCATTGATAAAACTATTACATACACAACTTACCGGCAATTTTTGACTTGATAACGCTTTTTCTTCTTTTTCCAGTTGACGAATTAACTCCTGAACGGGTCTTGGGTCCGTTTTATCGCATTCCGCGTTGTATAAAGCTGTATACCTGTAATTAGGAAAAGTAACGTTATACTGCATTGTTTGAAAATTAAACGAAACCATAAAGATAGGGTACTTAATAATTAATATTAAACGCAACTACACTACACAAATATAAAAACGGATAAATTACAAAAGAAATTGAATGAATTTACTTTTGGAGGCGATTTTTCAAGGTTTCAAAATCACCATGAGCATTCAATCCGTATTCTTTGACTTTGGCGCGTAAAACGTTGATAGACATCAGTCTGTACACAAGCTTGGGTAAATGCTTACGTTTTGGATACTGCTTAGATGTTTTTCTAATTTTACAAGGTAAATATCATATTAGTTCCCAGGTCCTAGGTTATAAATTAGACGTGAATCTACACATTTTATTTGAGTTGATTTCACCTTTTTTCATCTTTGTCTCTATTCAAACAGTCGTCTAAATGCGCGTTGATATTACGTTCTAAAATGTCAACCGAACACACCGGACACGATACGTGTTTGTGAATAACATTTTCAACATGAGAAGTTTTCTTTTTTACAGGACTTTGAAATATTTTAGGAATTATCACTTTGCTTGATTCCACAGCCTGGTTTGTAAGTTGGCTCGAACCTACAAAACGGTTCAGCTTAGTTATCGATAAAATGAAGCGACTTCACCGTATTGGTAATTTAGTACTCACTCGCAATCGCTGGGGTGCGGGATTCTTTTTCCCCTGCATTTTCACCTGGTTGAATTGTGGGAGTTTTAGGAGTTCGACTACGAGCATTTGGCGTTTTAGGAGTTGTGTCATCTTTTTTTGTAGGTGAAACGTAAATGCAATTAGGCTTTAACGTTCTCAAAGTTCTCAAATGACGAACGATGCGATCTTTCAGGTCTGGAAAAATAGTCACCAGATTGTCGATTATTCGATTGGCACGTAATTGAGAGTCGTACAACTGTTGGAAACAAACTGGACATTCTGTTTTGTATTGAATGTACTTTCGAATGCAAAGCGAACAAACTGAAATCCAATATTCGTTACAATTAGAACCACCATCAACTTCAATAACGTAAAATTATTCAAGCGATTCGACTTACAATTATGCGAACAGTCTGTAATGACGCACGTACTAAAATACTCGTAACAAATGCCGCATTTTAACAAATTATCAATATTCTGAAAACAAATATCGACACAGTCAAATGCTGTACATTGCATGTAAAAGTATTAACATTATATTTCATATACTTACACGCATAATTACATATTTTTTACAACATTGTTGCGTGCTGAGGTTAACTATAAATATCTACACGTACCTTCATTTGTTCGATATCCTGATTTGTAGCTCCCAGTTCTTCAAAGTTTGATAAACACCCGCTCAATTTTCCTTCACTCATCCTATCTTCAACAGTTTCCTCACGTAAGTCCAACTTCAATTCAAAAAGCCACCTACAGTACAGTCAAGTAGGTAGCCATCAGTCATTTGATAACAATACAATATTTACACGATTAAGATTCATCACTCGGATAATGAAATCCTTAGCACATCGGTATTTTAGGTATATAGTACGTAACGTACCCACACATACATGGCAATGCATGAGAACAAACAGAATTATCCATATTGTATGCCGATAAGTAAGTAAGTACCTAGCTAAGTAAGTATTAAGTACTAATTGGTAAGTAAGTAAGCAAGTACAGATAGTAATAAATTATTAAAAGCCCAGATATTACCTGTAACGCGAAGCAAAAATACAAAAGCAGTCAGTTGAATCTTCTTTCTCCAAACCATACTCAAGATTTTGATTTTGAATCAATTTTTTGAGTTGCGTTGATTTCTTCTCAATTTTTCTCATCTAAAGAGATCAAAAACAAATTCAACAAATTGCTGATAACGAAAACTCCACGCTTACTCATGGTACAGTCGTTAGTCAACTACGTATGCTTCGCTACTTCTATCTAGATCGAGCTCGTGCTCATTGTGTGATCGTTAGTTGAATTTGTTGAACATTTTTCCGGTTATCCGTTTTCGTTCGATTTCTAGTTTCTACATTCAAGTGGAAAGATTTATTTTTACGTAAGTAATTTTCTCCTTATAATTGCTATTTGTTCCAATCTTAAGATTAATTTACGAATACAATCTCAATGCAATTCTGGGTTACGTTTTTCATTTAAGTTTTATCCTCATCATGCCGGCCAAGTGGAAATTGTATCGCCACGTGCTTTGGGCTTGAATTGGATTCTTAATGTCTGTTTGATCTGTACCTAATTACCATCATTCTCATGTTGAATGATCCGTCTTGTGTTGTAGGTTTTTCGTTGCTCTTATTAAAAACGTGAAAATGTCTGGAGGACTTGAAATTCTGAACTTGACCGAAGGTGATATCACCAAAATGTTGAGTGCTCATACCCATCTGGGCGCCGAAAACACCAATTTCCAAATGGAGCAATACATTTATAAACGACGTTCAGACGGTAAGTTTAGTCAGAATAATGTTTGTAATGTAATTACGTAATACACTCAAAAAAAAGGAGCAATGAACGCCTACTGTTGTAATTGAAAGACGATGTTGTTGTGTTTAGGTATTAATATTTTCAATTTACGAAAAACTTGGGAAAAACTTCTGTTGGCGGCACGTGCGATCGCTGCAGTAGAGCACGCGGCGGAAGTGTTCGTTATATCTTCAAGACCTTACGGTCAAAGAGCTGTGTTGAAATTTGCTGCCCATACCGGCGCAACTCCTATTGCGGGTCGTTTCACTCCTGGTGCTTTCACTAATCAAATACAGGTCAGTGAAGTCGATATAAATTCGCTTTTTGTGCATGTTGGTAGGATATCAGTTGAGTAGCGAGCAAGATTGCGGTGATGTATTGTCCAAGGAATGACGATTTGAATTATTTAAATTTGATTACTTGGCACGCGTTGCTGATGCTGTACGTTCGTCATTTTTGATTCCTGTGATCGGAATATTTTATTGTGTTGCATGAAGGCTGCGTTTCGTGAACCACGTCTTCTCGTTGTGACGGATCCTACTGAAGATAAACAACCCATAACAGAAGCTTCGTACGTCAACATACCAGTTATTGCTTTCTGTAACACAGATTCGCCGCTTCGATATGTCGATATCGCTATTCCTTGTAATACGAAGGTTAGTTGGTGATTGTTCCAAGTATGTATATACTTTTACTCATTACACTGGCTCATCTGAGACGAGGTTTTTCATTTACTTGGCATACTACTAACGTGATCATGTTGTTTACTTGAAGAGTCCGCATTCTATCGGATTAATGTGGTGGTTATTGGCTCGCGAAGTACTACGTTTACGTGGATCCATTACCAGGGACGGCAAGTGGGATGTTGTAGTAGACCTGTTCTTCTATCGAGATCCGGAGGAGGTGCGTTTCGCAATTGAGTTTCTTCGATAACTGTCACGAGTGCTGATTTTGTGCTGCTTTAGGCCGAAAAAGATGAACAAGCCGCCAAAGAGGCTGCTGCTGCAGCTCAAGCTCCTAAACCGGAACCTCTAGAATATGGTGTGGCGCAAACCACCGACCAGTGGACTGAAGATGTTTCGAATCAGGGTGCTGGTGGTATTCAGTCTTCGTGGGCTGAAGAATCGATACAGGGCCAACCTGCCGGATTTCCGTCTGCCGCTGCAGCAGCTCCAATCGACGATTGGAGTGCAGCTCCCGCTACAGCCAAGGTTAAATTTTTTTAAGGATAGCTGTCAGCGTTATCATCATTTATCTTCCATCGCCGATATATTTTATACTTACATCGTTTTGCATTTCAGAGTGAAGAATGGAATGCTGGAAACAGTGGAAACTGGGGTACTAGCGCTACTGGAAATTGGTAATGTTTGTATTCGTGAACTGCAAATAGATGACGTTGAAAAATTTGCTGGAAATTTCATTTAATCAAAGCTCAATTATTTCTGTTCGAATTCAACTTCTCGTATCGCTGATAAAAAGAGTGAAAAATGGCAACGTTGAAATATAATATTTTTTTGTTTGTTTTTCAACACAAACCGAACAAATGATACATACTTATACTTTAGAGAAGTTATAGTATGATAACATACGAACTATAAAATTAAAAAGCGAAGTAACTAGTCAAAAGACGTACAATAAAAAAACAATTCACCAAAAGGCACCTTAATAACAAATAACAGCCTCATTAAAAGCATGGGATTATGGCAAGTTGCTATATGATTACAAATGAAAAAAAAAATTATATAATGTAACAATACAGGTTAAGTGAATTATAAAAAAAAATTTACGAAGTAATCGTAAAAACGTACACAGGTGACTAAAAAATTATGAAATTTAATCATACGTGTCGACTCATGTACTATGGGCCCTTACATGTAAATTGTTAACATTTCAGAAAAAAGGGAGAAATCCTTGCTGTAAGTGGTTTTTAGGACCAGAGAAACGAAAATAAAAAATTGAAAAATTTACATGTAAGGGCCCTAAGTACACGAGTCGACACTATTTTACCCATCAAAATTTATACACAACATCGTAATCATTTTTGAGTGAAATTTAATTTTATTCAACAGTCTTGAACCATTTCTTGATTCACAATACTACGTACAACTTATTTTCTTACCCTGATGTTGAAGGATTAATTTTTTTGAAAATTTCAAATGTTCAAAAAACAATCCTTCGTGTAGAAAAAAAATGGCCCCCGCAAAAAAAATTGATACAAATTATTCTTGTAGGCAGAATAGCGTACAATAAATTGATGAAAAGAGGAGAAAACTTCAGCATGAAAGTGAAAAAATAAAAAAATGAGTTCAGCGGTTTCGCAACCAAAATAATGGATTGATCTCAAAACTAGTATCACTTTCTCATCGATTTCACAACGCCGAAAAAAGAGCACGATTATGCATCGTTAAAACTACCTGTAAATTTTTTTTTACGGCATTCCATCTTTTTTTTTCAAGTTTTCAACGAACAAAAATATGTATTAGTATTGAAATTTCACTGCATTAATAGAACATTGCAGCTGAAACGTTATCAATATTGGTAGACAAAATTACGGTCTGACGATTATTAGACATACGAGAGTAAGAATGCGCCGTACTAATGACACGCTATTAACAAGTTTAATATTATGGAAGACTATTAGCGTCACGTCACGTTTAAAAATATATACCTATATAATATATAAAATTTATATAGTAAATGCTTTAAAATAATAGCAGTATAATTTTTACAAAAATTTTCGATTATCCCACCAACGATCCAACTTTTTTCGGAAATTCGAAAAGTTGATGAACGGTTTTTGATGACGATTACATTGAAAAAAAAAACAACAACAATATCAACAAGAGTTCAGTGCAGTCAATAAATAAAAATAAGTAAAAGTACGCAGTACTCGATGTCCAAAAACACGAAATAAGCGACTACGATTTCATCCGTAAAAAAGAAGGGAAAAGAGTTGACAACGTATTACACACAATTTTAACCCATCACGAAGAATATTATCAACTTTTTTCCCTTTCTCACAGTAAAAGTCGTAGAAGGGTGTTTTATATTTTCAAACATCCGGTATCAATCTATGCGTACGTGTTAAACAAAAAATAATTATTTACATTATACACATTTACAATATAGGTACTCCAATTTACATTTGATGAGAATAAGAAATACGACATATTATTACACAAGTACGGATTAGGGACAATAGTAAGTACGGTGTTACAGCGGAACAGAAAAAATGAAAAGTCATAATTATTTTTCGAAATGATCCATTCTCGATTGTCAAAATAATGCTCCTAAAATGACTGATGGTAAGGCTGAACATAGGTAGCGGGAAATAAGCCGTCGCGGCTACCTATTTCACCTTTCCACCAATGAACATCGGTTTTGTCAGTTACTGTGATTACGTCTCCTCTGGAAAACGCCAGTTCTCCGGCCTCTTGCGGGGTAAAATCGTAAAGCGCTTGAACTAAATTCTTCGAAAAAAAAAAAAAAAAGATAGATAAAAAAATACTATAAATTTGCACTGAAAAACAAAATAAACACACAAAACAGAAATGAGAGGTATAATCGAAAAAAATTAATTTACAAATTACCAACCTCGTTTAAATGTAAATCACGTAATCTCACATCCTGTGACCGAGATACTGACGCCGTTCTATGATACTCGACCAATTCATTCAAACTATTAAACTTTACTACCCATAAAAAGAATTTACCTTGAGCATCGCGTAAGACTTTGAAGTGTTGAACTCCGTCAGAGCATCTGTAATTTCAACCGAAATAAAAAAAAAAAAATTGGTATCGTAACGTAAGATTTGAGGACTACAATTAATTCTGAGCTTATATTATACCTATGTACTTACTTTACAGACAATGAAAAGTCTCCAGGGGAGCTTTCGCTAATTCTAATTAGAAAACTTCCTTCGGGTTTATTCGATAGAAGCTTTTCGGCATCCTGTCGCGTAATGCGACCAAAGTACCAGCTGCAAACACATTATGACAACGAATAAGCAACATAATATAGTACCTACAATTCGATAGAGATAGAAAACAAGCTAAAATTTACTTGTGATTTTTCATTTCGATGTAGTTGCTGGGAATCAATCCTTCTTTTCCTTCTAGTTCGGCTCGAAACCAATTAACGTCGTCTTCCATGTTCAAGACCTGAGCAAGAAAGATTTTACAAGAAATTAACCCAACATTCAGCATACACTACACACTTACAATAAAAATAATTTTAAAAAACTTTCTTTGCCAACCTTCAATATATTTCCTTTTCTGAAGCATAGTTCATCGTCTGCGGTTGCATTGAAATCGTGTTTTGCTACAGCCTCCATAGTTACAATGACTGACACCTCAACGAAATTCGTTTCGTAGATGGCAATTGCTGTCCAACGATTCGAGAATACAAAATAGTCAAGAAAAGTCTACTAAAATAAAATTAAACATCCATCTCTTCGTCTCGACACCGAATTTACGTTTAGTTGAATTCACTCGCGAATTAATTTAAAAACACATCTTAGCGATACTCGGCGATACTGGAAAGTTTTTGAGAAATCAAAATCAAACCTTCAAGTCTTAATTCAACGTTTCAGATTACAAAAAGAATTCGAAAAATCTCCCAATTTTTGAACAAGAACAATCGCGAATCCGAAACAATTTCTATTATATCACAATTGTACCTATATAGTAACTTAAAGCACAAAATATGAAAATAATTACACTCTTCAGTACTTTACTTTTGCAGATAAGTATTGTAGTTTCATTTCATGAATAACTCGCTGTTTTGTAAAAAAAAATTGTTGGAAATTTTTTTCTCTTTTCTTTCGAGGTGAGTCGGGTGAGTGCGCAAAGTGAATGAGAATCAGAATGAACGATAATGTCCTTGTGATTTGTTTGGTGTATAAAAGCATAACTTGAATAAGGGCACTAACTGAGATCACGTCCTTCTCTCATAGATAGACGACATAGATTTCGAAAAATCAATCAAGAATTCAAGATTAATTAACTGGTTAAGTATTCCAATATTTTAAAAATAGTATATCAATCCCTAATCATGAAAATCATGAAGCAATATGCATAATCATTAGTATATATGAAATATTACAAACGGAAAAATATGCCCGACTGATGTACCTAGCAGTATAGAATAGAAATCGTTTCTATTTTTGATCTGAAAAAAACTTGATTTTCAGAAGCGAACGCATTCAATTTTTGTTCAGCGTGATGTCGCGTTTTTCAGATCTAATCATAAACGAAGGCTTTAACTCTTTAAGTGCCATGGCACCCACCGGTGGGTGACACTAAAAATTTCATT
>FIZT01032539.1:0-11269 GCA_900065295.1 Paracoccus marginatus
CCCCCAACCGGTTTCTTATGCTGCGGACACCCTGTATGAAAGATCGAAAATTTGATCATCGATCCTCGATGTACTCATCGCTAGAAAGACAATGTCGTTTCAACCATCCTTCTATCTCTTTTCTATCCCGAGATATGAGAAGTGGACAAGACTTTTGAGTCATACTGTATACACCTACAGAAGGACCACTATTTTCACCGGTCCGCAATATTGTAAATGTCTCTGTGGGAACATGATCCTAATGACTAACATACACCTACTCCAGGGTAACAGTACACTGACGCTGACTGAAGATTTCGCGGACAACGGAGGATTTAAAGCAGCACTATACGCGTACAGAAGCTACGTGCGTAACAACGGAGAAGACCCACCTCTCATGAACTTGGAAAATTTCACCCCTGAACAAATCCTTGCTTTAGGATTCGCTAATGTAAGTACTCGCTTCAGGGTAGTCCTACAACGGTCGTACAGCAATCATTTGCAAGAATACTCCACAGATCTGGTGCGAAAATCCAACGCCTGACGACACTCGTACTGCAACGGCGACAGTGCACAGTCCAAATCCAATTCGTGTGAACGCAGTTTTCAAGAATTCCGAAGACCTGGCCCAAATTTGGAATTGCCCCAAGGGTAGCAATATGAATCCGTTGGATGAAAAATGTTCGCTTTGGTGAAATCAACTTTCTTGATGGATCAATAGCAATATTGCCCAAAGAGTGACCCGAATGCAGCCTATTAGTTTAGTTTTATTTTTCGTAAAAATGAGTCGCACATTATGTACCTACATAAATTTCCTTTCAATAGAGATTTTTTTTTAACAAACTCGTTTATTTTGAAAATTGAAACGAAGCTGAAATTTTTTGAATAATTTTCGGCTACTCTCTAATCATTATACCCGAGCTGATGAAACACAACAAAAATCACACGCACACACAAAAACGACACTGTTCGAGCACTTCCTTAAGTTGGACCTTCATGCATAACTTAACCCGTTCAAGATCAAATTCATATTCAACTTGCGAAAGTCAGAATAGGTAATAATTGCGTAGGTTTAGGTATATATTAGGTATAGTATAATGCGATTTTTAATCCGTACGATTCAGCAGTGAATACCTACTAAAGAAGAAATGAGCACTGAGCAGATGCGATGCGATGCATTCACAGTACTTCGCTGCAAAGTGAACCGATTCCATCGAAATATGTACTAGTCATTTGATAAATATGTCAATTATCAATGTTTGTATCACATATCCGTTCAACGTCTGAATAATTTATTTGCGTGGCTTGAAAATTATTCATTGCTCGCTGTTGGACTTTCAACTTTCAAATTACATGAAAAAATTAACAATTCGCATTATCATAATTATTATTGTTGGATTCTCTTTTCGATACACTACTACGCATACATGGGTATTGGGAAATTGGTTATTTACGCTACAAAATTCAGTTGAAATACATTATTTATTGTTCGATATTCGTCGATCAGCGAGATTCGAATAAAGTGCATCTATGCACAAATGATTAAAATTGAAACATAAAGACGTCATTTATCGTTAAAGAAAGAAAAAAACGCATTTTCTGCACTAATTGACTTTTCGATCTTACAACTTTGTTTTCCTGTCTTTATCTATAATAGCCATTAGGAATTCAGTATGCAGTTCGATTATTTTAAATTCGTGCTTCAGTATCTATACGTCTATTCAGTGCGTCGCGTCGAATAAATTCGAGTTATGATGAACCATATATAATTTCAGTTCTTTTTAATCGAATAGGTACTCGTGAAAATGAATTTTTTTTGGTTGTGCGTTGTTACATTTTCTCTGCTTTTTCTCCCTTGCGATTGTGAGTTTCATAAAATTTACGTAGCGAGTAAATAGCATATTGGTAACAACGGTTTCTTCAAATTATTTTCTGCTTCTAGCTTTAACTACTTTCGGCAAAGCCATAAAGGAAGTTTGCAAATCAAAAGAATGCGTAGCTGCAGGTGAGTACTTGAACTGATTTTTAAAAAACAAGAAGGTGAATTTGGACTTTTTTTATCGTTAAAAATTTGTTTTAGCGAAAAATTTGAAGGATTCGATTGACACAAAGGCGAACCCATGCGATGATTTTTATCAATATGCCTGCGGAGGTTGGCCAAAAAAACACAAAAATCTTCAATACCCGTTACCTTCAAGTTCAGTTTTATTGCGACATAATCAAAATGAGGAGCAAATAAGAGGTAAGATACTTGGCATTTGAAGAAGTTCAAATGTTAATTCAGAGTAAAATTGTGCAAATAAATATCAAATGGAAAATACTTTCTCAATCTGGAATCAGTGAAAATCACTTTAAAAAAAAGTGGCAGAATTGCAACACAGGGAAATCAGTAAAAAAATCACTAAAATTCACTGAAATTTCAGTGATTTTTTTCACTGATTCTCCGGTGCTGCAATTCTGACTTTTTACCAGTGATTTTCACTGATTACAGATTGAGAGAGAGGTGCTACACCAATCAGACTCCCTTACTTCACTCACTGAATTTTTTTTTTTTTGGCAGAATACCTCCCGCAGGATAACAATCAAAATGAACCCAAAGCTATCCACAAAGCAAGAAAACTATACTCCATGTGCTTGGACAAAAGTGAGTAGGAAAAATCAGAATATAGGCCGGAAGTCCACATCCACACGCACAAGCTAACACCCACCGTTTCTTTTGCTCTTTTTTTTCAAGACACATACAAAGGTATCGATCAACTGAAAGAAATCTTATCGGAAATCGGCTTGCCTTATCTTTCATTCTCAACAAGAGAGGATTCAAACTTCGACTACGCCAGTGCAATAGCTAAAGCGGCGAGAGTCGCCGGAATTAAGAATTTTTTCGAAATGGGAGTGGATAAAAATCCTTATAACCACAGCGTGAACGCTATGTGGTTGAATAAACCCTCGCTCATATACGACCCGGATATGATGCCGTTGTTAGTTTCCCCATTTAGGGTTAAACCATAACTGCAAGCAGGTACGTACTCGATATTATGATTTTTTCACGTCTCAATTCGCGATTGTTGCAGAATGACCAGGCATGAAATAGTAAAAAGAGCAGCGCAAGCCACAGACGAAACCGCATACCTGGTTGAGGTTGTTAAAAAAATGTGCGGATCCTATTATCCTAGGTTTTGCGGTATAGACGATGTTAGTTTGATGATGGACGTTTTGAATCAGAAGTCAAAACTAAAGCTGGTACACATATAATCATAGTAACATTCATGCGAAAAAATTATTCAACTTATAAAATACAATGAGTGCTTGATGCCCAAAACCCACTTAGATTACTCTAAAAGCCAGAACCAAATTGGATTCCTCATTCGTACCAACTATATACACTTTGAATGAGTTCCAAAAAATATCAGACGCTGTGGCCAGTGAAGTGAAGCCATCGATACCAAAGGTACGTATATGTAAAACCAAGTACCTCCTCGTTCCATTTAGATAAATTCCAATCACCAAAATCGACTTCTACATTTTCAGCTGAACTGGACACGGTACGTGGAAAAAACATTCGAAGGATTAACAAACGTTACACTGGACTTGAGGAATACTTCACAAGTTCAAATTGTCGTCATGGAAATGGATTTTATCAAGGATATGATCAGATTTATTCATCAAAGAAAACTCAAAGAATTAGGTACACGATTGAGCTTTTTTTTTTAGCTCATTCCAATGGTTTCTTGGTCAACTACTTAATTAATTAAATTGCTTCAGAACTTGGCCTGTGGTGGTCAGTTGTTTCAACAATTATCCCATACGCCGACTATGACCTTTTTGGCACAAAGATTAGTATCGATATGCCAATTACTCGGTATGGATTATCAGTTCACTAATTCACCGCCAATTCTCGAATATTATCTACTTTTGAAAAATTGTTTCAGGGAAGATGAATGCAGCAAGATAACGACTTCTTCGTTTGGAATGGCTTTGAGTTACATGTACCTTATGAAAGATAAAAATAATAAGACTAAAGTAGAGGTAACGTGATCCACGTATACATACATACTATCACTTATTAAACTTTTCACTATTATTTTTCTTCTCTTAAAAAAAAATTATCATAGATCGAAGAAATGTTGACACACATTAGAGAAAATTTCAAAAAAGTGTTCGAACAATCGTCTTGGATGGACCAACAAACCAGAGAAAAATCGTTGAAGAAACTGGCTGCAATGAAATCATTCATTGCTTACCCAGACTCGAAGGAATTACTGCCTATTTTAGAGAAGCAGTATGGTAATGTGAGTCTTCGATATAATTCTTACCACATAATTTTTCACCAACTGAGAGTTCGTTCATCTCCCAGGTGAATATAACCGACAACTTTTTAGCCACAATGATTGCAAAGATTCAGGGTCAAATCAAAGAAAATTTAAACAAACTAAACGAAATAAACGATCCAACGATAGTCAAGTAAATTGAAAAATGTTCTTCCTAAAGTTATTCAAGAACTCCTATTTTTATTCTTTGTGTTGTTGTTGTTTTTTTTTGAAACAATGTTATTCAGCTGGCTTATACCTCCCACCTTGGTGAATGCGTTTTACTTAGAAACAGAAAATTCAATTGGTAGGTAAATTTACAAATCTTTTTTTGACATACCCAATGACATCAACTTGAGAAAAATGATTTTTTTCTTAAATAGTCGTTCCAGCAGCGTTACTGGGAGCACCGATATACAATCCTGATAATTTAAAGTAATATTTGTACACCTATCCTTGATTTTTTTTTGAAATAGACTTGCCAATTAAGCGGTTAAATTTTTCAGAGCATTTCTTTATGGTGCGGTCGGATCTACAGTAGGACATGAAATGAGCCATGGATTCGATGACACCGGTATCTATACTTACGTGCATAATGATTCTGAA
Source organism: Paracoccus marginatus (assembly GCA_900065295.1). Classification (NCBI taxonomy): domain Eukaryota; kingdom Metazoa; phylum Arthropoda; class Insecta; order Hemiptera; family Pseudococcidae; genus Paracoccus; species Paracoccus marginatus. The sequence goes on from FIZT01032539.1 coordinate 4,893, forward strand.
ATATTTTCAAACTATACTGAACTATAAAAATCGCATCGAATTTTTCAGGACGAAAATACAACGAAATGGGAGTGCTCGAAGAATGGTGGAAGAATGAAACCCTAGTCGAGTACAGTGAAAAATCGGGATGCTTTTTAAAAACCTACGACAACTACGACACAACATTTGAAGGATTCGATCAAAAAGTAGGTACCTACTATATGCCTGAAAAAAATCGAAGATTCGGCCTTGCATTTTGTAAATCTAATATTCCATCATCGCACTCGCAGGTCAACAGCACCTTAACTTTGGGTGAAGACATTTCGGACAGTGGCGGATTTAAAAATGCACTAAACGCGTATCGAAGTTATATCTCTCAAAAAGGGCAGGAACCTGCTCTCGTAAATTTTGACACTTTCACTCACGAGCAGCTGTTCACTCTAGCATACGCTAACGTAAGTGTTCGCGTTTATATGTAGTACTTTCAAAGTGAAATTGTCGAATTACGTGATTCCAAAGATCGCACTCGATTTCCATTTTTTTTGGTTGACAGTTTTGGTGTGAAAGCCCGACAGAGCTAAGCCCATATTTAATGCCGTTTATGGATCACAGTCCTAATGCAGTTCGCGTAAACGGAGTGCTCAAAAATTCGAAGGAGTTTGCAGATATCTGGAAATGTCCCAAAGGGAGTAATATGAATCCGTCCGCTCAAAAGTGTTCGCTTTGGTAAAATCTGCACTTTAATCAACGAATGCGATGGGGAAATACATAATGTGTATTTTTGATTGTTTTTATTCTCATTTTAAATGAAATAAATGATTTTTCAACGAAGCGAAATTGATTTCAACAACTACAATTACTTATTTACACGGCCATATTGACTGTAACTAAGTACTGAATTGGAATAATGTCAAATTGTCAAAGCACGAGTCACCGTATAGAAAAAAAAAAGATGGCATGATTGATCAATCTATCTATCTACTCTTATGTGCTTTCATGTAACTCCCATGGCTATTTGAAAATATTCAAAGCAAAATTCAAAATCGTTCAACGATCATGAACATAATATCAATTAGTAAGAAATTTCATTTAGAAAACTTTTTTTTTGCTATTAGCAGCTTCCCCTTCCATGGGGTTGGAACGAGCTAGGTGGTCTATCCGAACACTTTTATAGCGAGACATTTGATAGGCAGGTTATCCCCTTTCAGACGTTATTCCCTGGTTTTGCAATCTACATTATCATAATTATTCTGGTAAAAAACATATTGCAAGATTATCATGGAAAAAGAACACGTATCTTTAGCATTGATAGACTTTTCGACCAAACGGAGTTATGACGGGCTACTGAATATTCAGTGTAATTTGATTAATTAATAATTATGACTCACGTTAGCTCGCGTCTACATATATGCGTTGTATAAAACATAATTGCATTCCCGAAAGAGGAACAATCAGGTTTTAGTTCATTTATATCGAATTAACAGAAAGATGAATTTTTTTTCGTCGAGTGCTGTTTCATTTTTTTTACTTTTCTTGTCCTGTGAGTTTCATAACATTTTCGTAGCAAATAACTATGAAAGAGTTTTTCAAATATTGTGTATGTTTCCAGTTTCAGCCACTTTCGGATCAATCATCAAATCCGCGAAGGAAATTTGTAATTCAGAAGAATGCATAGCTGCAGGTAAATTAAATTATTTACAACGCGGCGATGAGTTCGCCCATAGACTCTCAAGTGCTAAAATTGGTTTCAGCGAAAAATTTAAAGGATTCGATGGACACGAAGGCGAAACCATGCGACGATTTTTATCAATATGCATGCGGAGGTTGGCCAAGAACCCACAAAAATCTCAAATACCCGATACCTTCAAGTTCAATTTTATTACGAAGTGATCAAAACGAAAACGAAATAATAGGTAAGCAATTGACTGAATAATTCAACACATACCCAATGACTGGCTAAAAAACAAAAAAAAAAAAAAAAAAAAAAAACTACTTGTACAATTCAAACAATTGAGTTCAAAAAAAAAAAAAAAAAAAAAAAAAAAAAAAAACTACTTGTACAATTCAAACAATTGAGTTCAGATCGAAATTGAGCTAGACGACTTGGAAAATGGAGGAATTATGGCAGGGAAAAATGAAATGAAATTCTGAAAAATCATTTCGAATTTATTTCCAACGAAAAAAATAGATTTTTCAAAGAATTCAAAATTCTATTTTTTTTTTTTTAAACAATTAAAAATGGAGTTTTTTGAAACAAAATTGATAAAAATTTTCATTTTTTTCAAGAAGAGCTTGAAAATTTCATATTTCATTGAAAGGACTTAAAAATTGAGAAAAGATGAATTGAAATTTTCCAAAAATTTAAAAATGATTTTTTTGAAAAAAAAATTAAAACTAATTTCATGCTTGCGAGAAATTTTTAAAAATGCAATTTTTCCAAAAATTAAATAATTGCATATTTTTCTGTTTGGAAATTGGAAGTTTTTTTTTCCTCGTTGAAAAAACTGAAACGTTACGTTGTTGTGAAAAATTTCAATGTAACTTCAATCAAGAAATGAAAACATATTGTTATCCAAAGAAAAGTAACAATTTGTTGGGGAAAATTTAAAAATAAAACAAAAAACAAGAAAATACATAATTATTGATCCAGGAAAAGAGTCTTTCAAATGCACTTCGACACAATCGTTCATTCCTAAAATGAAAAAATTCTTCACCGAGGAAAAAATTTGAAACTATAATTCTTCTGGTCAGAAAAAATTTTGGAACACGATTATTTAACGACTTTGATGAAGAGAGGAGGTGGAGGTAGACCATTCAGATTCGATTTTTTTTTCGGTAGAGTACCTACAGCGGAATAACAGAGAAAGTGAACCCAAATCCATCCACAAAGCGAGACAATTATACACCATTTGTCTACGCAAAAGTAAGTACGAAAAAAACACAGTTACATCTCACAGACATAAAATAATATACGTGGGTACTTCACGTTGTTTTACATTTTCAAGACTCATACGACGGAGTCAATCAAATGAAAGAAATCCTATCGGAGATCGGTTTGCCTTATCTTTCATTCTGGACAAAAGAGAATTTGGAATTCGACTACGTCAGCGCGATAGCCAAAGCGGCGAACCTCGCCGGAGTGAAAATGTTTTTCGACCTGGGAGTTGCAAGCAATCCTCATAACGCCAGCGTGAATGCTATTTGGTTGACAAAACCGTCAAAATACGACAATACTATGATGCCTTCGTTGTTAGTTTCTGCATAGTAGAACTGATCGTAGATGTTTACTTGTATGTAATATCATCCTTTGGCTCTTCATTCGTGATTTTTGGCAGAATCAACGATCAAGAGACAGTGAACGATGCCAAATTTATGGATGAAGTAATTAAAAAAATGTGCGAAGCCAATTATCCTCTACTTTGTGGTGTGAACAGCAATAATCTGATTCAGAATGTTTTGAAGCTAAATTCAGAACAAATTAGAGTAATTCCCTATCGTCAAATGTTAAAATTATATCAACTATTTCCCCGAAATACTCACTGTTCTACGATAATTTCCACCTAGATCACTAAAAAAATCAGAACCGAGGTAGATTCATCACCCATACTGACTGTTTATAGACTAGACGAATTTCAAAAATTATCCGATGCCATAGCCAGTGAAGTGCAGCCATCGATACCGAAGGTATAACAGGATTTATTTCATCTTAATTTTTTTCCAATCACGAAAGCCAACTTTTTCTCTATTTTTATAGCTGAACTGGACAAGATACGTAGAAAAAACTTTCGAAGGGATAGAAAACGTTACTTTGGACTTGAGGAATACTTCACAAGTTCAAATCGTTGTTAGAGAAATGGATTTTATCAGGGATATGATCAGATTTATTCATCAAAGGAAAATAAAAGAATTGGGTAACGATTTTTTCTTTCACACAAAATGTTATTTCAAATAGGGTGTGCCATTTTCAAATACTTATCACCTATATTCTAATCATTTAGAACTTGGATTATGGTGGACAGTAGTTTCGACTATTTTCCCTTACGCTGATTACGATATTTTTGGAACAAAGATCAGTATCGGTAGATCAGTTACTCGGTATGGATTATCAGTTCACAAATTCATCACTTCACTTTTCGAATGTTATCCATTTTTGGAAATTGTTTTAGAAAATATCAATGCAGTAAAATAGTGATTTCTACCTTTGAAATGGCCTTAAATTACATGTACCTAGAAGAAGATGAAAATAGAAAGACCAAAATAGAGGTCGAAGAAATGTTGAAATTTATTAAAGAAAGTTACAAAAAAATATTCGAACAATCGTCTTGGATGGACCCACAAACCAAACAAAAATTGCTGAAAAAATTATCAGCAATGAAGACGTTCATTGCTTATCCAAACCTGAATGAACTACTGCCTACATTAGAAGCGCTGTATGGTAATGTGAGTATTCGACACGATTTTTGATAATAATTTTCCACAAACAGTTTAGGTAGGTATACATGGGTTTTTTAATCTACCAGGTGAAAATAACCGATAATTTTCTCGCCACGATGATTGCAATGGTTCAGGGTCGAATCAAAGAGAATTTAAACCAACTGAATGAAATAAACGATTCCACCATTGTAAACAACTCAACGACAGTGTAAGTTTAGTACATAAATGAAAGAAATTTTTTACGTTACATTTTACTCACTTTTTCGATCATATTCTTATTCACGTTTTTTGTGATGTTATTTAGTTGGCCAAAGCCTCCTACCTCGGTGAATGCATTTTACTTATACTTGGGAAATTCAATAGGTAAATTGGCGATTTTTATTTACGTAGGTAGTTGAGTTCATCTATCGAATAACTTGATCTCTTCGAAAAATATTTTTCAAATAGCTGTTCCAGCAGCGTTACTACGAGCACCGATATACCATCCTGATAATTTAAAGTGAATATAATAGTACATATTCGTAATTTTTTGGGCAAATAGGTTCCTTATTTTACTAGTTGAATATTTCAGAGCATTCCTATATGGATCGGTGGGATCCGCTGTAGGGCACGAGATAAGCCACGGATTCGATTACGTTGGTAAGTAGGTATGTAGTTACGTACTACGTACCCTACAGACTACAGATACACGACATGATGTTTCTACTTGGATAATTTTTGAATTATGTTACGAGTATCTTAGGAATGAAATACAACTGGTGGAAGAAAGAAACTCTAGCAAAATACGGAGAAAAATTAGAATGCTTTTTAAACAGCTATGATAAATATAACACAACATTTGAAGGATTTAGTCAAAAGGTATCTTTGTCTAATTGTCTATCGTCTAATGCAATCCGACGACTTGGACCTATACTTAATAATTCTACTCATCGTAGACCAATAGTACTGTAACCTTATTTGAAGATATCTCGGACAATGTCGGATTCAAAAGTGCATTACATGCATACCGAAGTTACACTTCTCAAAAAGGAGAGGAGCCTGCCCTCGTAAATTTTGACACTTTCACTCACGAGCAGCTGTTAACTTTAGCATTCGCCAACGTAAGTGTATCACTTCATGATCAAATCATCGAGTACCTACGTGATTTTAGAGATCACACGAGCGATATTTTTGTTCATAGTATTGGTGCGAAAGCCCGACATTCCTAAGCACACACGCAGCGCCGCTCATGAGCCACAGTCCTAATGCAATTCGCGTAAATGGGGTGTTCAAACATTCGCAAGACTTTGCAAATATCTGGAATTGTCCTACAGGGAGTGCGATGAATCCGTCGGATGAAAAGTGCTCGCTATGGTAAAGTCTTCGGTGTAGATACAGTGTACAGTGTACAGCGTACACACCAGTTAACGCCTTCACGGAAGAACAGTGCAAATATATAACATAATTTGTTGTTTCATACTCGTTTGAAATTAAATAAATATCAAAACTCACCAATTCGATTATTCGATGAGTGTTTACTGAATAATATCGTGCTCATGATATTTTCGGCGAAAACCGGGTAGCCATATTTAAATGGAAAATCTTCCTATTCCGACACGATAGCTCAACGGATGAATCATAACTGTTTTACACAATGCACTTCACAGAATAACTATGTACATAAATGTATATATAATGTAGATGAATAAAATTACACTGATATTACCGAACCTCGACAATCACAAGATTATAAAACCAAATTGATGAATGCACATACCCGTAAATAATAATTACTAATTACGAAACCTAATTGATGGCCGAAATTTTCACCATAACTATGCCTCAATCTATAATATAGTTTTCAATTTCAACCATAGAACTCGAAACAACACATGATAACTGAAGACAGAGTTGACGTCTTAGACCATTTAGAATTAACATAGACCGCGCTTAGTGATAAAATCGTGTTCCAACATTATTATATT
>FIZT01032556.1:0-10862 GCA_900065295.1 Paracoccus marginatus
CGAATCCACGAATCACGACTTTTTTTTTGGATTCGAATAAATAATTCACTTTTTTGGATTCGAATCCAGATACGAATCCATGTTTTTACTTTTTTTGGGGATTTTTATTCGTGGATTGGTTCCGAATCCAGATTCGAATCCAACGAATCCACGTTTTTTTTTCTGAGACAATTGAAAACGAAACAAAATACGAAAATTAAATGAGAAAAACGAATCCGTTGAATCCGCTAAAAAGATTCGAATCATTTCACGAATCCTTCATTATTAATTGTTGGATTCGAATCACTGATACGAATCCAGTTCTAAAAAGTGGATTCGAATCATTTTTTTCGAATTCAAAAATTGATTTGAATTCGAATCCTCTCCAACCTGGGGGGGGGGGGGGCTGTTTGGAGAAAGATCAGTCAAAAAAATAACTTCTACGTTTTTTCGATGTGTCTCACATTTATTTAGATTTTTTAGAATTTTTTTTTAGTGGTTACATCTTCTTGACAACATAATTACTAATATTTTACCGCTCTCCCCTTCGTTAAAATATTTATTTCCAACCAAAAAAAATTTTTTCGAAGTAGGTACGCGACTACGCGTCTCTAAAATATTTATTTCTACGCATTTTAACCAAATTTTATCGATTCAGTCATTTTATGAAAATTAAGATTCATTCTCTTCCACGTAATTTAAATTTAAGTGAGAAGACGAAGTGATGAAATGAAAACACTGTCCTCAGAGTCGTTTTTAACTGGTCAAATCACCCCCGTTTACACCATTCAAGCGATCATTTCGCTCAAAATTGAAAAAATAGCATTTTACTGCCAAAATGAAGAGGGGAGGAGGAGAAAAAAATGCAAAAATCTCAATTTTGAGAAAAGTAATCTTGATAAATTTTCAGAAATTCAACCTAGAGATCAAATGAATGATTTTCTCATCTCATCTCATCAAATGCTCAGAAATGTTTCAACGCCAGCCCTTGCTTTTTGTCAAAAATTGGTAAAACCGAGTACCATACTTTCTATCGCTGCATTTTCTTCCCCTGCACTTGAGTCTTGACTCCTAAATTACCAGACTGTAATTTTTTTCAAGGCACGACGACGTCATTGCACGCGGTTTAAAAAGCGAACGATGATCTGTATTAGTCTGCGGTCCCTCAAACCTACATTAAACATTTTTCCGCGGTGTGGATAATTGATAATGTATGTGTACATTATTGAGACGCTATAAAGTGAAAATAACGAGTGTGTGCGGGTCGCCAACCAACGCAGGGTTACAAAAAAGGGTGTGCTCTTTGTAAAGTAACGCACAAAGTTAATAACTGCGTGCACGCGATTCTTTGAATACGAGAAAGAAACACGACTAATAGTCCTCGTAAAGGTGGTTCTCAAAATACCTTTTCATCTTTGATCCGTCCGTACTCGCCTTAAAATCACATACCAACGCCTGATCCGGTATACCCGCGTGCTCGCTCGCGTAATTTCACGTGTAGGTCTAGGCCGGTGTACTAGGCTGAATTGGCGACAACGTGGGTTTTCTCATTTTCAATGGGGAAACCCTGTCGATATTCGAGCGAGTTGTGTACACATAAAAACAAGGAAAAAAAGACAGCTGTTGCTCTTGTGTACGGTACGGTACGCGTTCTCTCTTACCTAAATTACAATACGTGACATTTGAAGTGTTTATGACATATACCATGTTATCAGAACAATACCTTCCATTTTTTTTTTCCAAACATCGTTCCCCTAACATTTCCAATATGTAATTTGGTTGGTATTTTGGTTGATAACACGGTTTCGTAATTATCGATAAATGCATAGAAGGCTTGTGCCAGTCACCAGTCCCCAGTCGTCTAACATCCTTCAGATACCAGACCAGATGCCAGCTATCTCACGTGTAATTTTTCATAGGCGATGTTAAATTTCACCTACGCGGTTTAGAAAAATAAGTACGGTAATAAAATCAATAGCATCGTAGACAGAATTCAATTCAGGTTAGGGATATATAAAAATAGAGCGAGTTCTAATTCGACCGTAAGTATTTATGAAAATTTGCCATTCGTTGATCCGCGTCGTCCACTGGTCCACTGTGCGATGAAACGAATAGATTAGAGCAACAATCTACGAGTAGAAATCACGGGACTCGAGGTACATACTTACGTACATTCCTACTATAGAGCACGTACCAGAAATCAAATCACTAGTGTATCAGCTCGGTCAATCGTATCATGGCGAATGGTACCAAAGGCAACATTGTATCTTCGAGCAGATTGTGTAGTGCACAAAAGCCGGTGAAAATTTCGTTTCACACCGAGGTGGCGTAGGCACGTGCTGACGATACTGAAACCGGTTACGATGAGATGAGAAATTATATTATACCAAGATACCGAGAAATTCGGCGGCCGAGCGTGACAATCAGACTCCTACGCTGCGCGACATCAGCGTAGACGCCGCGCCGCACAGCGCTGCGAAATTCAACACCCTATCCGTTTCACGCCCTTCTGCTCGATTCTTCTCTATAAATACCTACCGAATATTTACCGCGACGCACATGGGAACGTGGCCAGGTAACGTGCACGTATCTCTTATATAATACGCTTTGAAAGCCACAGCCGACTACCGACGACGAGTGCGTTAAAACCTACTATGTCGATCTTGTGTAAAGCAATTAAGTTCCATGTAACTTGGACATGTTTATAATTACGCTTGGTCTACACACTCCAGACGTATCGTATCGACATTTTATCACCAATTTTTTCTACGTAAGCGCCAACTTATCGTAAGAGGTACGTTAATTGGTACCTTTATAAGTTGTATGTACGAACCATTTATTTGCTAAAACAAGCGTTGGTAGTCTTAGCGAAATACGCGAGCATGCGAACTTTCCTAGCATGTTTTTCCTCGTTAAATTAGTCCTATCTCCAGGGGTGAATTTAACTAACCGCCGGAGTCGCGTCGCTGCGAATTATTCAAGCAATTTAGATAATCGTAGGGTAATTTTTTCACACACGTTTACCTCTATACTCATCATTCGTCATATCACGAATATTTTTGCACGCGTATTAGCATATGTATTATGGAAGAGGTTAACCTACCTCCGGTTTGTTTCATTGTATGACGTTTACGCTTCGAAAAATGCTGCAAATTGAAAAGATAAATATCGAAGTTGCAAATTGTTTAGCGATGCGGCAAATTAAATTTTATTTTTCACCGAACAGCTATGCAACCGATGATCAAATCTTATTTTTTCAATCTCATACCGTACTATTATATCGATTCACCTTTCAAAAACACAGACGTGCCCAACTGCCCATCCGATGAGACTGCATGTACGAGCCATTTTAGAGAGTATACCCTGTAATTCGTACTGACGTGTTTGGTTCATTGGTTAAAGCAAATTACGATTCGTTTTAATTTTTCTAATCGTGAAATGGGTGGAATAGTTGATGACGTTTGGTGATTTTCTTCACGTTCGCTGTAAATTAGTAATTTATTGTGGCTCGGAGACGTGTATGTTTCGGTTAATTATTCGAACAAACGAAAGTCAAATGGAGGCGATTTTAGGAATTTTCATCTCAAAAATTTTCAAAAATCCTTGAAATTTGTTGAAAATTGAGTTTTTAAAAATTAATTTTTTCTGATTTTAATTGTTTTCAAAAACTGAAATTTTTCCAACTGAAAAAATTTCAAAAAAATTGAAAAACAAAAAAATAAACTTGGTCAAAAAAATTTTAATCGTAAATTTTTTAAAATCAAATTTTTTTAAAAAATTACGTTTAAAAATTTTTTTATTCAATATTGAAAATGATTTTTTTAAAATTTGCTGAAAATTGGATTTTTTAAAAATCAGAATTTTTTAAATTCAGAAATGATTGAAAGATGGAAAAAAATTGTGAAATTTTTTTAAATTGAAATTTCAAAATCCAGAACTTTTTTATTTCAATTTTTTTCATTTTTCAAAAAATTTGAAATTTTGAAAATTTGTTGAAAATTTTATTTCCAAAAATTATAATTAAAAAAAAAAAATTATACCCTTACTTTCAACAATGATAAAAAGTTTTTAGAAAATTTAAAATTTTCAAAAATTTTAATGCCTAATTGAACTTTGTCGCCTGAAATTTAAAAAATTGCAACATTTTTTGAAGCTGTACGTACTTAATGATTAATATTTGTCTTGAGCTACAAATTTTTCTGTTGACTCGAACCCCCTTTTCAAAGGTATTGAGTACCTTGATGTTATCATTTAAAAATTTGATATACAGCTTATGGCAATGCATGTAGTATCTTTCGAGTACCTTTCAATTAAATGAAATCCAACCGACAACTTAATTATTTGGTAATCGACACGTTAGAACAACGTACCTACCCGCACGTCGAACACCACTAAGAAAAATTTCAACTCGAAGTCGATCGTACGTGAGGCCTGGTTCTTCCCTGCTGGCTTATGTACCATGTTCTTTTTTTCCCCTGCTCGTTCCAAGTGTAACATTACATGTCACAATTTATTTCTCGTACAGGCTATAATAATTACGAGTTGTATTTGTAGCATCGGACAAAATATTTACGATGATAGCCAATATATCCCGTTGTTATAGTTTCACGTTTTTGTGTTTACGTCATTGGTGTATATTTTACGCCATCAAATCCGGTATTGCTCTTTGGCTTCGGCTGCGAGAATCCATAACACGATCCTACGCCGTGGAACGACTGACAATTAAAACGTATCAAAGATATTTCAATTTTCATTTCACAATGGGTCACGTTTTATTTTTCCTTCTCATCTCCTTTCCTTCGAGAAGTGTTTCTATAACACCAATACTAATTACGAGAACATGTATAATGCGGTTTGATGGAGCTGCTTTGTATATGAAATTCTTTTTTTTTTGAAGTACCAATGTATTTGTACTGGTGAATCGTGCTTGTTAGCGTGTTTATCTGTGAACTGACAAGATACGTCAGTGTTTGAAGAAATTTAACGAACTCTAAATTCATAGAATGCGGATTTTTCCTTCCGAGATTTATGCTCGCCTTAATTGGCGATTGTATATGTATTTTCAAAGAACAAAATCTCCAGCCTCGTTTCTCCGAGAAAGATGGCGAAAAGTTTCAAATGAAAAGTCATGTGGTATATGGACACGATTACAAAACGTTGCCCTTTTATACCAAACCATCATTATGTCGGCCGCACGCACCCTAACCGTGACAATAAAATACTACGCTGTAATTTGTAATAGACGATTTACATTTCTGCCAAACTGGTCAGGGTTCGACTGCGTTGGTAATCCCCTATACGCGATGAAATAGAATTCGTAATTAAGATGTATTTTATCCTCCGCTTCTTCCCTTGCGCACACTTTCCATCGCAGTTTGCCTACTGGAGACGGAAAAAATTTTCTTCACTTTGAAGAATTTTATCGAGTTATATTTTATATCGAATTAGATCGATTCGATATAGATTTTCATCATCTCGTGCGTTCGATTTATTAGAAATCTCCGCTCGAGGGTGTTAACTAGTCTTATGGGAAGATTTGACCGAATCATCGAGGGGATTAACGAAGTGCAGCTTAAGCTGGTGCAAAAATTGACTCGCAACTTTCGTCTCGCGTCGTCGATTTTATTAGGATTTACGTTTCATTTAATCTAACGATCGCTTCTCGATACGAGGGTGTGCCTAAAATTAAATATAAATGTGTAGAAATCTTAATTATTCGTATAAATGGCGGAATAATTCGGTATTTCTTTTTCCATACGTTCATAGAATACCTATAGATTATGCATATCATATAATTGTATAGGTTGTATCCCAAAAAATGTGAGGGTGTTTCAGAAGGTAAGCATAGTACTTCAAGGGCATCGAGATGTTATTTTTAATTATTTTTCATTTTGTTGAACGAGTAAAATCTGTCTTATTTTTTTGAATCGTGATGGCTACGATACAAAGTTGCTGCAGCCATCGTTTACTTCGTCTCGTTTAAATTACTTTTTTTCTACTCGAACCAGCAAAATTGGGTAAAAGCCAGATAAAGTGTGTCAGAGTTTATAGTAAATTCGGATTCAGTGTATGCCCTCTCTGGTTTGTAAAGTTGGATGGAAAATTTTGAAATAGGTAGTAAAGTTTTTCGATCATTTTACAGAGCTTGGATTTTAATATTGTGGCTTGGAAAAATTTTTACAATCCTTTTTTCAGCCTGACAGATAATCTAAAAGTTCAAAATTAATTAGTACCTACCTATTCGAAATATTATACCTAAATATTTTTTTTTTGAAAAAAAAACAACAAAAAAAGTTGAAAAATTTGAAAAATTGAGGAAAAATAAAATGATAAAAAATCAAGAATTTAAAAAAAATTTTAAAAAAAAAACACTAAAAAAATTGAAGGAAAAATATAAAAAAAAATTGAAAAATTGGAAAATTAAAGAATGTGAAAAATTAGCAAAATTTTGAGGCGTAAAAAATCATAAAAAAATGCATTCAATTGCTAATAAGCGGATTACCTCGATGTTTTATTGGCACCCCCCTCCCCCCCAAAAATATAAAAAACCGTAACTGAAATGAATAGATAAATACGGTTGAAAAGTGGGGGGGGGGGATTAAAAATGCAAAACACATCTTATTATTTTGAAAAAAAAAAGATCAAAAAAAGATGTTTTCAACAAAATGAAAAGTTGAAAATATGGCGTTCTCTTGGATTTAAAAAAAAAGAAATCAAATAATAGTGACCCCCCCCCCCCTTAACAGATACTTAGATACTTCAATCAAAAAGCCCAATTTTCAAGACTGCTGGTTCCCTACTTCTAGTAGAGGGTTATTTTCAGGTCGGTAGTTGAAAAGTCATTCGTTTGAAATGAGAATACTTTGAATAATAGGGACTGCCTTCTACGTTGCCCTCATGCCACACTGAACAAAACGAACTTCGAGAATTCAATTTTTTAGGGATGATATGCATTATTGAGCATCTCCCACTTGACATAATAAGTTCAAGTTTCGCTTTGGTAATTATCTAGCTACCAGGGCCAGTTCATAGTTCTTGTATGTATCACTCTCTAGACAGACTGTGAGAGAATGCTGAAGATGAAAAAAAAAAACTACCAACGTACACACATTGGAAAATGTTTTGTGTTACGATTTCTCATGATTCACTTGGTAGTATCACTTGTTACCGTTTATGGCTTTAGTATGCATATAATTTGTTGCATGTTTTACTCCATATATACGTGTACGTGTGTGTTTCCTATGCATATTGTCGATTATATTATTACGTCGCATTAAAATTGAAATACTATACTCGCACACGTGTTGCATGTTGGCGTCTCTTTAGGTACCTAACGTAGATAATGATATGTTAATTCCGGTACAGATATCAAAACCAATGAGGGGGAGCCGAGTTGCAGTTTTTTTAAACAATTTGTTTAGGTATGAAAAATGGTCCTTGGTGAAGGATAAAAGGTTTTTGGATAATGGAAAAGTATTTGGCCGTGTTGCTGGGGTGTCAATTTATTATTCAGCGTTAGAGAACATCAATGACCGTTAATTGAGTTGTTGGTGTATTATTGTTACGATATGTATTATGAGTTAGAGTAACCAGTTGCGTAATAGGTACGTCCGCCTACATTGATTTCCACTCTAAACAAGAGCACGTACCTACCTATATCGGAACTAGTTTTCTTGTTTATTGAATTTCACGAAGATCTATCAAAATACATAGTACATAGAACCTACCAACTACAGGATAATTATACGCTTTGACGAATGACTAATATGTTGGTTTGGTTGCTAGAGATGCTCTTCTCGTAGATACCTTTATAATACGTCGCGTCGAATATATGCTATTTGAATAGGTTTCTAAAATGATGCTGAATAATGTACTACGTACCATATATTGGCTGTACAAATGAAGTCTCAGTACTCGGCACTGGCGACATGACGTGCACAGCGTCAGCGTTCCTCATACGAAAGCTGAATTCCTGGTTTTATTACGACCGCAATGCTTGTAAGTACGTATGTATGTACTTATGACGCAGATGCATTAAAACTCGAGCTACTTGAAATATTATTAACTCGAGAGTGCAATTAGCCAATGATAAAAGTGTTTATCATCGGAGCAGATTTTTCTTTCATGTGACTCTTGGGGCATTTCAATGTCGACGCGACGGTGGTTTTTTTTTACTACCAAAAAATATAAAGATCTCTTTGCGGTATATTCGGTATATAAATATTAGGAAAATAATCGAATGACAGTTCCGAGGGTTTTGTAATTTTTTTTCCTATTATTATTACCGAAACGGTGTGAATCTTAATTTGTAAGGTATTGTTAAAGGTAAAGGGAGGAAAAAAAAAACAAGAACCCCGAGACCGAGAGGTGAACATTTCTAAGTACCGGCTTGTGGTTATAATTTATAGCTACTTAGAACCCCTTGATCGCGTTTGACTTCCTGCCACAATATTTTCTACGTACGCGTACCATCGGTTTCTATTGTGATTTGTCAAGGCTGTTTTTCCTTTCACAGACTATTTCCATTTGAATCGGAACGTACCCTATGAAGGATTAAGTGGCTATAGGCCTACTATAGTAATCCTTATCCGTGAATCAGAATCATGCATCGCGTCTCATCATCATCCTGACCCTTCTTAACTTGCGTTTCGTCATCGCGTCGTCCGTCGTGTCCTCTAGTGGCACTACCCGACGACGATCTGGTCCTCGCCTCGCGCGTATGCTCTTTTATTTTAACATTTCCTACGCTATGTTTCGCAAAGTTATTGTTATTGCATATATGAGGAATTGAGGAAATATCAATGCACGGTTATCAATTGGTTCACGTGTACGATAGTTGATAAATGACGTTCCGATGTAGTTCTCAATAGACGAAGAGAATGATAGGGATGTCTTTTGTGTACGTAAGTATACTTCTCGATCGAGTATAGTGTACTTCAATATTGGGTAAATCTTTTTTGCAAACACAAGAAGACCCCTGATATTGAAGATGCTACGTTCTACGTTGAGAATATACGATCGATAGCGCGTCGATGGCACCATTTGTCTTGAAAATGGCTAAGATTATTTTTTTCAACCGGATTCGCAACTTTCAGTTTCTGCGAGCAGGTAGGTGACCTTTTGAAAAAAACGATGATATCATCGGCAATAAATAATTTTCGGCTTAAAATAATTTATTGTATACCCGACTAATATATTTTTCTCCATATGTATGCCTTATACGCGGCCTGAACCTATACAATTCGCATTTCGCATAACGTCACTTCGCCAGTTCGCTCGTTTTTATTTCCATTTCCATGCATATAAATGCTCGGTTATGATATACTCGTTAATCATTGATATTTCAATTAAACCGTGACCCGAATTAGCGATGGGTTTTTTGCGCGTACGGTACAATTGCGGTTTTCGCAAATGACCTCATTGACCGCTGACGACTGCGACAGTCGACATGTTCATTGTGCTGGCTGGCAATGTTTTCGGCTCTAATTAAAAATTCATTTTACGCGCACGCCGCGCCGCACCGCAGCGGCATCGCCGTCTACATCAGCGCGCATTTGATTAATGGAAGACGAAAATCGTGAAAGATGCGTCGTCTCTGTCAGATGGCACGCATATATTAGACCATTGTCAGCTCACCTGGCGCCATCATCGTCGTTTCGCAGAGCAATGGCCTGAGGACGGTTGGACCGTGATTTAAACATTTTTCCTACCAAAAATGTTGCGCTGAAAAAGAAAAGGATCTGTTTGCCAACGTTTGGATGGTGCGTTGATAACCGGAGCTCGAGTCAGCTCAAAGTTCTTCGATTGCGCCTGCGGTTCAATGGGTCTTTGACCTTATATTATGCGTTATGCGTTTGCCATATAGTTAACGAATTTTACCGCCTTGTGGAAACGTATGTTTACCTACATACATACGTACGTATGTATTATTACTGATGGATTTGTATGCGAGCACGCACACACAACGGAAGCGATTTAGTTGCGACTTAATTAACTCTCTTTCGAACCGGCTAATTATTTCATAAGGTTTTTCATAATAGCGTGAATAATCTGTCGGTAATTTGTTTGATTAGTTCGCACGTGTTATGAATTCGTTTTATTAAGGCCAATTTTTTCCTTATCAATGAGGGTTGGGCTGGCTGAATATTTGACGCGTGAGTAGGTCTCGTACGACTATGAATGATTCTTTCTCGAGTATCGTGAGCGATATAATGATGAAGTGCTTCGAGTCGTTCATTATCTTGTCTACTTGAAATTAGAAAAAAAATTGCGAAGTAATGACTTACTATATCTGTGAAGTGTGAACGCAGTTGGTTCAATTCGGTCAGTTATCGAGGGTATCTTTGATCGTATGTTGATACTGTAAATTGAAATCAAAATAATAAAACACGAAATTTATTTCATCTATTTGTCAAATTTTGTAATTTTTACTTCTTTTTTTTAAATATGATATTTTTCATTAGTTATTTTTGTGGTTTTTCAATTTTTTTATTTTTTAAAAAATTTTAATGTTCAATTGATTTTTTTGAAACATTTTTTGCTGAAGTATCCAATTTTTTTTATTTCAAATTTTTACTTTTTTGAACTTGATCTAATTTATTATCATTTTTTTTTTGTTTTTCAATTGTTTAAAATTTTCAGTTTTTGGTATTAGTCTAGTCAAATTAGCCCATATGAGGGGTCAACTTGTAATAAATTGGGGGAAAAAATTTTTTGCGTCAAAATGCTCAGGAAGGTGTCCTAATCAGCATACAAAAACTCTCCCAAAATCGGCGCGGTGCTTCTCCCCCTATGTCCACATTTGTGCCCCCAACACTGTTTTTTACACTTTTCTCGTTTCCTATCGCTTTTTTCGAAAAATTAGCTCTATACAATTTTAAAGG
>FIZT01032586.1:0-19933 GCA_900065295.1 Paracoccus marginatus
AAAATATTTTTCCCTTATAATACGTCACTAATGCTCATTTTTGAAAGTTGGCAAAGAAATTTTACTGGTCATGAATGATGAAAAATATCCTGAAAAATTTGTAAATACTTGATTATAAGTTGTCGAGATTCGTCAACAAAAAGAGACGTGATGAGAACCTATCTTGTCGTTCACCAAAATGATTGCTGTAACCACCTTATTTGTCGTTATATGCTTCTTTTTTTGTCTTCGTGCTTGGCTGTCGTTCAAACCTCCTCTTTTGTCGTTCGATTATATATTTCCCTATTTTTATCAAAATTGATAATTTTTTCATCTTGAAAATTTTTAGATTTTTTTTCTCATTTCGATGGTTTGTGGATTCTTTTTACTCTGATTTTTTGGTAATTTTTCTATTTCAATTTTGATAATTTCATCATTATTCATAACTTTTTGATTTGTATGGATCGATTATTTTTCGATATCGATAATTCAATCATTCGATAATTTTTTAATTTTGATTTCGATAATCAACCGTTTTTCGATTTTGATTTTTGGGTGACGTTTTCGACTTCAATGAGATGATCATCTTTTAGCTTTGATAGTCGTTAATTTCGATGATCGATAATTTCGATAATTTCGATGATCGATAATTTTCCAATTTCGATAATCGATAATTCATCCACTTTGATTATCAATAATTTATCTGCATAATTTTTCGATTTCGATAGTCGATAATTTTTGATTCCAATAATCGGTAATTTTTGAATTCGATAATCGATAATTTTTGAATTCGATAATCAATAATTTTCGATTTCGATAATCGATACTTCACGATTTCGATAATCGATACTTCACGATTTCGATGATCAATAATTTTCGATTTCGATAATCGATGCTTCACGATTTCGATGATCAATAATTTTTGATTTCGATAATCGATACTTCACAATTTCGATGATCAATAATCTTCGATTTCGATAGTAATTTTTCGATTTTGATCACTTTTCTCGATTTCGACAACCAATAACTTTTCTGATCAGTTAATCGACTATTTTTCACTTATGATAATTCAGTGAATTTTCATATTTTTAAATTCGATGATTCTCCAATCGATAGATCGATTATTTTTCATTTTCGGTAATCGATAATTTTTCAAATTTTATAATAATTCGTGATTTACGATTTCCATAATTATTATTATTATTTTTTTTTTTTAAGAAATTTATTTCAAAATTTTTTTGAAAAATTTTTCTTGCATTCCCCCTCATCTCAAAACGATGTCTCATGTTTAAATCTTTTTCTATAACAGTTTTTCATTTTTTTTTCTGGTCATATAATTGTTCAGATAGGATCTATAAAATTATAAATTTCAGTTTTTAGTAGCAAAAAGATTTTCCCAATTTTTTATAATTTTTTAAAATCTAAAATATGACAAAAAAATGATCAAGAAACTTATCAAAAAAACATGTAATTTTTACTTAAAAAAACGACAAAATTTCCGCATTTTTTCCATTCTAGGAGTAGTGATTGGCTCAAACGTGTAGGCCTATTTTCTATTTTTACACGATCGTTGCGGCGCGGCCTATTCATTGACTCGACTCGTTATTAATTTTGAAAATTAAAAAAAAAAAAATTACCGACTACATACGTACCTACATAGTTTATCTAAAGGTGTAATATTGAGACGCGAGGGTTGGCAGGCCGTCTCGTGCCATCATTGCCGCATATCGCGAGCTGTTTTTTATTTGAGACTTGCACACACTTTGTATGTCTAAGTGTACCTATAACGCTGGTGTAATTCGAGGAAAAAAAAAGAGGCCGACTTTGTATCGACTGTACGTTATATTATGCCGACTGCGGCGCGGCGGGTTTTATTATTTTATTACCGCGCGTAGGTACATATTGAATCGAGTATACGCGGTGGAGAGCGAGTAGCATAGCGCGTGCTAACCTCGATTATTACCCATCAACACAACATACCGCATAAAAATGGTGTACGTACTGTGCACCGGGGATAAAGTGATGGACGGAGCAGGGCAGGCCGATTTTATACCTAATTTCGTCCGTCGAATGCTTTTGTAATGGCTGGTGGTGGCGATTAGATTGTAATAAAATTAACATCACAGCGTCCAAGTTCGGTCTGCGCGCCGTACCTATGCGATAATTTCATTGCTGCGGCGAGTAGCTCGACGGGAGTGGTAATTCGAGACCGGCCAGAGGAGGCAGGAGATTGCATCACGTAAACAAATTCACTTTACGTATGTGCACAGATGCCGGGAAAAATATGAAGAAAAAAAAATAATAATCGCGTGAAATTGGAGACCTAAGCGCCGAGACATGGTTACGTAATGGTAAACGGATTCGAAGGAGCTGCAGTAACGGTTTTGTGTTTTATCATGGGGAAGAGAGTGAAGGGGACGTGAAGAGACACGGTATAGTTTATATCATCCCTGATGTAGAAATGTCAAAGGAAGGAGGGTAGTGATGTCCGGCTGATTTGAAAATAACACGCGTAGGTCTAGGTTTGTCCGGATGGGTGATTCGGTTTGGTGAGTTGGATTTTTTTCAATCTTCGTATTTAATGTTTTTTCAATTTTTTCGACATTTCAAATTCTTTTCAATTTTTTTTTTCAAAATTTGTTTTTTTTTTAGCCGAATTTTTGAAAAAATTGTGGCTATTGTTTTCATTTTCAATTAAATTTTTTCCCATATTTTTAATTTTTTAATTTCTATTTTTTTTCCTAATTTTCAATTTTGAAATTTAAAAAAAAATATTTTTCATGATTTTCATTTTTTTTTTATTTTCTGAATTTCTTAAAAAATTGTAAATTTTTCTAAAGCTTGATTTTTTCAATTTTGATATTAACAGTTTTTTTTGATTTTTCTAAATTTTTTATCAATAAAAAAAAAACAATTTTATCAATTTTAAAAAAAATTTTCTTCAATTCACAACATTTTTAAAAGTTTTTAACCTCATGGTTATCCTTTAGAGCGAATGATTTTTTTTTTCTTTTCGACGAAATAAATCGCCAAATAATTTGCCACCTTGGTCACCCCTTCATCACCCATACTACGTGTTGATCAATCACGATGCTCATAAATTACGATCTCGAAGAATCGTGTACGTCCTAGACGATCGACTGTTTACGAATGAGATTGGGCCACCGGCGCCTGGATCCGTCTCCGATCGAGTATTATCTTTCATCTGATTGTGAGCCGCAGCACCGTCCGCGTATGTCGTCTCCCAACACCACATACGTAACGAAGGATATTTTTGTCTAATTATTCACCAGTCAAATAATCTTCTCGGTTTACATCTCTTTTTCCATACTCGTAAAAGCCGAATTATAATGTGTTCGTCGGATTCGTATAGGCGACTATTTATGTCGTCAATTAGCATATACGATATGTGGTTTAGTCGCTCTTTTTCAAATAGCCATTTCGGCAACGTCGATTTTCGAATACGTATACCTACGTATACGTAATTGAATTCTTCTTGGAGTTGGTTTAAAATCGATGGTGAGCGGTGGACGCGGAGAAGTGAAGGGTGACTTAATAGTGACAAGGTTTAGATAGGTACGTTTATGTGTATGGAATGAAATGAGAAGGGTGTATAGAAGTGCCATATCTTTAACGATGTGAAAATTCTACTGATTTTCATCCAGCTGTATCCAAATAGGTACTTCCTTTGTTGCGATAGTAAAAAGAAAAAAAAAAGGTAAAAATTTTCACCACATTCGCAGGTATTCGAATCAAAAAAACAGTCGAACGAAAAACCTGTCCATTATATTTGGAAAATTTACGACAGGAGCGAAATACCTGACGAATTTGCGCGAGTGTTTTTTTTTGTTTTTGTTTTTTCTGTTGAAATGATTCAGTCGATATGAAGATGAAATAGACGTGGACTCGCTTCAGACAGGGAAGGCGAGAAAGCTTTACAAAAGATTCGTATTCGTTTCATCTTTTTAAATACAAGTGAAATAAAAGCAACGTCGATCGGTTTTGTTATAGTATGTCGTCGTCGTCGTCTCCTCTCGTGTCTACGAGCATTTAAAAAAAAAAAAAAATCAGCAACAAATACATACGAAACGAAAGTGTATAGAGAATAGAGATGCGAATAATAATTAATGATGCCGGTGACATATTTCAAGAGACTATCAACTGTTCGATGAGATTGTTGCACCGGTGCGACGCGACGTTCAGTTTTCTTCGATTCTTTCTCCTCCCTCTTTCTGAAGGTCTCACCGCTGGTCGCATTTGTTTTCTATTTCATCGGATGCGTACGACGAGGAATCCAGTTTTGCTGCTTTTTTCGCGTGCATGATTTTACACGTTTGCGGTTAGGTATTTTTCTTACCCTCGAGTTGCGTAAGAAATTCATTGGTAATTGATGAAGGTATGAAGAAAAAAATGGCGGTGTGAGGAGCGCTCGTGGGCGAGTGAAATGGTAATTGGCGATTGGTTAATCGGTGAAGAAATTTTGCGGCGGTTTTTGATGGAGGTTTTGACTTGGTAGTTTTCGAAATTTTGGCCAGGTGAAATGGGGAAAAATTATTCGCTTTTCGAAACCGGTTAATATCTCGAGAAGTATTGAACTGGTTCGAAAATTACAAGGTATGAAAAATGCTCGGTTTTATCCAGTTCTAAAAATTTCGTTCTGTAAAATTTTTTGTAACTCAATTTTTTGTGCATTTTTGAAACCGGTTGCGAGCTGGAGAACCGGTTTCTAAAACACATTTCAAAATTTTATTCGCATCAGTGTGTGATGCTCTTGATTTTGCAAATTGAACCAGAACCTAATTTTTTACCCTCAACCGGTTTTGAAATTGAATTCAATTTTCGTTTCGAAACCAGTCATCTCATCTATTGAACTGGTTTGAAAATTACAAGATGCATCAAAATGCTCAGGTTTTCAAGCTCTAAAAATTTTGTCCTGTAAAATTTTTCATAACTCAATTTTTTGTGAATTTTTGAAACTGGTTGCGAGCCGCAGAACCGGTTTCAAAAACACATTTTGAAATTTTACTCGCCTCGATGAGTACTTCCGCTTTCACCAATGAAACCGAGATCTCAATTTTTTATGCTCAACCAGTTTTGGAATCGTATTCAGGATAAGTGTTTCGCAACCGGTTGTCTCAAGATCCATTGAACTGGTTCGAAAATTACTTCGAACGGTAAATGCTCAATTTTTCAAGTTGTGCAAATTTTTTGGTATGAAATTTTTGTTCGTTCATTTTTAGGAATCACCGACAACCGGTTGCAAGCTGGTGAACTGGTTTCAAAAACAAATAAAAAATTTCACATTTTGAAAATTTCAATAAATTTTTTAATTTCATTCAGCTCAGTGTGTGCTGTTGATTTCGCAAATGGACTCAAAATGACATTTTTTTACCCTCAACCGGTTCTAGAATCGTCGTCAGAATTTGAATTTTAAATCTGGTCATCATCTTGGGATGTATTGAACTGGTTCAAAAATTACTTGAGATGAAAAATGGTCAATTTTTCAATTTCTGCAAATTTTGTTTCATTTTTGGGAAATTGGACAACCGGTTGCGAAACAGTAAACCGGTTTCAAAAGCCAATTTTTCAATTTTTTTCGCTACTGAATGTGTTGTTCATTTCATTACCCGATTTTTTACCCGTGCACCGTATTCAAAATTTACATTATGAAACCGGTCATCATCTCAAGATGTATTGAACTGGTTTAAAAATTACTCGAGACAAAAAATACTGAATTCTTCGAGTTTTAGGCCTAATTTACGTTCTTTTGAAAGAGTTAGATGTGATTTTGAACCATTCTGAAACCTTGAGCAAATTTTTATGCTTTAGCCATTTTGAAATTACCTCAAAAAATGTCTTGTATTTAGTACAATTTTTTTTTTCTGTTAGTATAACTTTTTAACCAACCCAATCAGTCGAAAGTAGTCCCCTGCGTCTTTGCAAGTGAATGGAAATATGTTTTGACCGAAACTCCAGTAATCTCGCGGAATTTCACCTAACGCAGATATCTCAGAGCGAAGTGTTTCTGTATTTCAAAATAGAAACCGAACTACCTACCTAAACGTGTATATCTATGTATACTTGTATGAGATTTTGTTTGTATTGGTTTTATGGCCGGTTCATCTCGCCAATATAATCATACGTGGACCTTTTATCGCACTTGATTTGACGCGATTTCCACTCGACCGAATATAGTACTCGGCCCATTCTCTCTCGCATTTTGACACCATAATATTACTAACCTGGCAGGTATATAAGTGTAAGTATTCGCCATGTCGAGTCTATTTAAATCGAGGGTCACTTAAAAATTATAAGTCCGCGATGAGGGTCATTGTTGCGGGCCGAATTGGCCCGCTTATTACACTGAATATAATTTCGCGCAGTTTTAAATCTTTTCTACAATATTTGAAAAGCTATAGCGTTGGATGATCGGGGGGCTTTGATGAGTACAAACACCACTATATAAGAGAAGGTGTATTGTTGAACGTATCAGTAGGTGGCCGCCTATATACGTTTAGCAGATAAGTATCTATCTATATTATCGCGGGCCATCTTTTCACTCGCGGTGCTGAAATTGGACACCGTTAGGCTAATTTTTCGCATGCCTTGCCAACCGATTAATTGCTTTTTTTTTCTTAAGCCAAATTCGAAGCTCGTTCTTCTTTCTACGTAGTTTTGGAATGACAGATTAGGATATGGTATAGCTTATTATATGGCTAAATAATAAATTTATCGTAATTATCGAATTTTTCCGTTTCGTGTGGTCGCGATATATGTATAGGCACGTGGGAAATGGTACCGCTCGTATAATGATCGCGTTCTCATATTGCCTTCGGGATTCGATATTTTTTAATATTGTTTTTTAATTTTCTCGTACGTTCGTATGCTTAGACGCTCACTCTGCTCTCGTCATTTCGCCTCGGACCTAACACGAACGAAACTCGTACCAGTGGTTTTGTCTCTCATTTATCTTATGCGGTGGTATACCTACTATAAGGATACCTACGTGAGAAGCACCCATTTGTGTACAAAGTGTATACAGAAGATTTGTGAGAAATACCGTAGTCGTGTCGTGTCATCGCTGTATGTCGGATTAACTGAATAAATATTTAGTCGGATTAAGATAATGCCGCGCAATGTATGTAATTTTCCGCGTATTTTACCTCCACGACGCGAGCGGCGTCGATGAATTGAACGAGGCATGTTTCCAGTTTCCACCCTTCTTCCTCTGACACCCTATCGATTATCTGTTTGGAATTTTCCGATCGCGCGTGCAGATATGGATTTTTTTTCTGCGCGGAAATAATGTCGAAAAGTTGAAGATTGTGGGGTAAAAATGGTTATCTGGTTTACTTATTGAAGGGGTTATCATTCTTGCGAGTAGTAGCTGGAAATTGGGTTCACAAGAATTCGAAAAAGAATTTTTTTCTATTCATTGATTTTGATTATAATTTATGAAGACAAAGTTGAGAATATTTCACGTCCAAAAATTTAGATAAAAATAGAAATTGATTTTAAAAATTATTCCAACCTTGCTGAAAAAAAATTGAAAAAAAATTCTTCGGGTAGGAAAAAAAAGTCAAACGAAATTGCTTGAATTTTAATCGATTTTTAATACTGTTTCGCGGAGATATCGCGTGTAGTGTAGTTACCTTGAATAATGAATATTGATGCATTCGTACTCGTAAGTATGCCGTTCCAATTCAGTAAATTTCTTATTCAAATACTCGTAGGTATTTTTGCAGCATCACACACGTGCAAAAATTGAGTAAATTAATTTCGTTTGTTCGAATAAATTATAAATCGAGCTAGGAAATAGGTTGGTATTTTTATGAATGGAATCTGCATTCATTTTTTAATTTGAATATTTTATACGTGCGAGTAATTCTTGGAAGCTTTGATATACTTACCTAAGTACATAAATTCCTCATCGTTAATTATCGCTAGCGAAAAATTGATTTTTTGATGCCAAAAACTGTCTTCGTTCATGACAAGCGGAAACGTTGATGAAATTTCATTGGCATTGATGTAATTATTTCAGGTTTTTTTTCTAAAAATTTTTCAGGTTTTTTCAAATGTTTTCAATTTTGGTTCTCCAAAATTTTTCACTTATTTCAAACATTTTTAATTTTTTTGGAGGGAGGGGAGGGGAAAGAGACGAGAATATTGAATTTCAATTTTTTCAAAATCAGTTTCTGTCATTTTTTACCCTTTTTTTCAGTTTTGATTTTTTTTTAATTTTCAATTTTTCAATTTATTTTTTTTTGAGGGGGGGGGGGGGGGGGTGAAGAAAAGAATAGGAAAGTTATGTATTCAATTTTTTATAGTTTTTTTTCTAATTTTTTTTTGATTTCTGTGTTCTATTTCTCGCAATCTTACTTCTCTAAAACTTTCTTTCCTTATTTTTTTTTTTGGGGGGGGGGGGGAGGGAGGAAGGGAAAATTATATTTCTCAATTGTTTGTAAGTATTGTAATTTTTTTTCTTAAAATAATTTTTTTTGATATTTTTCTTCGATTTTTCATTTTTTTTTTCATTTTTTTTTTTTGTTTTTTTATACATCTTTTTTTATGCTGGACGTGTGTAATTGCTAAGATTATTACGTCCAGTGTCAAGAGGGCCTCTCCAGAATTTTCATTTTTTTCTGCGGTGGGAAAGGAAGAAGAGACCGTGTAATTTAATTTTTTCAATTTTTTTCTGAAAATTATTTTTTTTTTATTTTTTGGGGGGAGAGGAGGTTGTGTGATTTTTTTTTGATTTTTCCCTCGATTTTTCTGTTTTGATTCTCTGAAATTTTCTTTTTTTCCGGGGGAAGAGGAGATTATGTGATTTAATTTTTTTCTGTTTTTTTTTTCAATTTTTTTTCCTAAAAATACTTTTTTTTGGTATTTTCCCTCAATTTTTCTGTTTTGTGTCTCCAGAATTTTTTTTTTTTTTTTGGGGGGGGGAGAGAACGTGAAGATTGTATGATTTAATTTTTTTTGATTTTTTTCCCTCGATTTTTCTATTTTGAGTTTCCAGAATTTACATTTTTCCTGGGGGGAGGGGGATGAGGAAGGAGAGATTGTGTGATTTGATTTTCTTGTAATTATAATACAAGTGGCTGCTGCTATAAACGACTTAACGTGAATAAAGTTTTATATCACGTTGCATTGTCAGCCTGTTTGTTTTCTAACAATGCTCACTTCATCACGATATATAAATGCGTATGGTACCTATGGCGTACGCTTTCCCAAGATAAGAATTCCTATGCACCTATCTGTATGTTTTCTTTTTCACGAAATGAAAACTTTAATTCCATTATTTCCATTTTTTAATTTTTTCAAAATTTTTGTCGACCCTCCTATTTTTTCGGTGTAGGTATATAGAAATTCGAATCGAAACAGTTTCAAGAGGAGAAAAAATCCAATTAGTTTGCATTTCTTCAACCGCCACTTCATTAAACCCAAATTTCTACTTGGGAAAAAGCCAAGTCTTCCAACTCGTCTCGAACTCTAAAATCCTTTTCATCTACCCCCTGCCTCTGTACACCTTATTCATCACTTATGCGATCCCTCTGAGGCGTGAAATTGGCACAATTCATCTCACACACACATACTCCCACATAAGTATATGTACGTACGTACCTACACACTACACAGGCTGGCAGAAGCGACAAAACCTCATCCTCATCACGATATAGTAAATGTATGTACGCCCTGCTGGAGGCATCGATCGCGGATCCATACTGCGCGAATGTGTGATGCCTACCTGCTCCGGTCGTAACTTTCGCTTTCTCGGCAGCGGAGTACCGTAGCCCTTGTATGGAACTTTTTTTCTCACACGTCTCTCGTTTGCCAGAACGCACAAAGTCAGACACGCTTATTTGCTCGATTTTTTTTCCACCTCCTTTAATAGTATAGTAGCTGACCAGTATGCGAGTCGATTGAACAAACACGTACAGAAGCCAACGCTGGGCCGCAGACAGAGCATGAGTGGCCGAAGCTGTGCGTGAGTTTTTTTCTTCTCCTTTTTGCGCTCTTTTATCTGTATCCATCCTTTTACTGTGTAGGATAATTGGTCCACTGCAGTTGTGTGAGAGGATGGTCAGCACCGTTATGCGTATATATGTATATAGGTGGTATCTTGACACCGGTGGTGCGATGTGCTGCAGACGTGCCATTCATACTCGCTGGCCGAGCGATGATGCTAAATTGATTTATTCTATTCAACCCTATTAAACTGCAGGAGGTGTCGATGGGGGTTAGTTATACGGTGTTGTTCGTCTGTCAGCGTATACAAAGGAATGTTAAAGAGGTATTTTTACAAAATAATTTCGTCCTTTTGTATAGTAACGCCTGTCCCTATATCGTTGACCTGTTGATTGATCAACTCGAATAATGATTCAATTACGCGAAGGTTTGGGTCGAATTGGAGATTAGGTTTCTCTCGAACGACCTTTGGAAAATTCGCTCGTCTATGCGAGGTACCTACTCGTAAATTGCCTCGAGCGGGTAAGATGCATATACCTAGGCGACGTGCACTCGTCTCGAGGACGTTGGCAGTTCGTACGCGGGTCTATAAATTTCATTCGGAAGTCTGCACGGTTCGAGATGAATTTATCTATGGCATGGCTCGCGAACCACTATGCAAATACGACACCAACCATTTTGCAAAAGGCTCTGGCCGTGTGTTATGTAAAATAGGGTATATACGCTGTACTTGAATGTAAAAAGGATTCGATTCGATTCGCTAATACGCCGTGTACGTATAGACGTACGAGATGCCACGGCGCACAGCAAGCAGAAGCTGCCTGGTACTCGTTGATTATATTATGTGAGACACGCATGACAACTCTGGCACCAGATTACCAGCTCAATTGAATGCTAATGTCGTACATACGTACGCAACCGTCCTCTCCGGCCAACCGATTCGACTTGGGACGACGACGCGGACGCTACAACAAATTATTGCTGCGAGCCTGAGACACCAGCGAGGCGCACTCTCGGCATATATATTTTCGAATCGGTACGCCCGCCCGAGGGGGCTTCAGCTTCACTGTGATACGAATGTCGCAGCGTCCGTCGTGTGGCGTATTTAAAATTCAACCGACGTCCGCGTATACGAGCACTCAGCTGCGACGATCAAATTCCACTCCACGCAACCGGAGAGCCG
Organism: Paracoccus marginatus; assembly: GCA_900065295.1. Classification (NCBI taxonomy): domain Eukaryota; kingdom Metazoa; phylum Arthropoda; class Insecta; order Hemiptera; family Pseudococcidae; genus Paracoccus; species Paracoccus marginatus. The sequence goes on from FIZT01032586.1 coordinate 11,132, forward strand.
AAGCTGAACCGGACTGAGCTGAACTGCTGAACGAAAAAAGAGCCGTTATCGGCGCGAACGGCGTAATTGGAAAATACGCCGTTCGAAAGCGAATTACCCAAGAGTGCTAGTTGACGTTCTATGCGTCTCCCCGGCCCGCCTCCGCCTGTCCTCATCATTGTTATCGTCGTCCATGTACGGCTTCTGTGGACGGCGCTGGTGACGGTCGCTAGACGTGTAATGCCTCCGCGCGTCCTTTAACCAGCGATTGATTGATTAATAGCCGTGCGCGGTTTTCATTGTGTTTTTATCGTAATAAATAAACCCGACGATGGGCCGAGACGAGAGGTTAGCTTCGCGATGAGAAAGTGTACCAACTTTATGGTATCCGAGTATCTACCTTGGGTATTAGATATGAGCGAAATCTGCAACTCATGTGTTTAGAAAGTCGACCGGAGATCGGATGTGTCTGTCGTGCGAATACGTCTACTGTTGGCGAGATCTAGTCTGCGACACCCTCGTAAGTCAATTTTATCGATAAAATTGAGAAAATTTCGATCGAATTGGACGATTTGAAATTTTGAAAAAACTTCCAATCCACAAATCTGAGGATTTTTTGGATCGAGGAAAGAGGCGAAAGATCTACGCGATCCCACGACAATCGTCGTCGATTTTATCAACGTTTTTACATATCTACCTGAGATTCACACACTCCTCTATTCGCGATGCCAAGCAAAGTGGCTGACATCTAGCGGAATTTCGCTTAAGCTTCTGAAAGAGGGATTTTTTTGTTGATTTTTGAGCGCTTATCAGTGTATCACCCAAGTATCCCATTTTCAGTTGACCGACGAACGAAGAAAACGAAGACCAACACTAGCGAACCTATCGAACGTGGCATCGCGAATACAAATAGATAAATATAGCAGAGATGGAGAGAAAAAAAAACTCGTCTCATCATCAGTGCGCCTACATACGTATCGAGAAGCTGCAGAAAACACAGAAATATATAGTCGGTGAGAGAGTGAGAGAGAGAAAAAAAGGACGAATGACTCGAAACCGAGGTTACATTCTTTCTTTCGCCTATAGCAAGTGCCATTTATAGCGAATTTTACTCTCGGACGTTGCGTATACCTAGCTGGAGCAGTAGACGCGCGGAAACGGATCTAGCCAAGGGGCTAGAGGCAGGGTGAGGTGACGGCGATTTTGAATGACATTTGAATGCGTACCGGAGCGCGGAGGAAAGGAATCGCCGCAACATTGCGAGAGAATATGTCATTTAGACGGTGCATGGGACGGTTGTGCTGCGTGTGTTGCTTAACTTTGACATGAGATTTCAAAGCAGTAGCTGCGAGTCGAAGCGGGTCATGAACTCGGCGAGAAATTCAAAATACCAATACCATCGCATCGGTTGGCGATGCTGCTTTCAAGATGAGGTTGCTGCTGCTGTGTATGCAGAATTGTGAGAGTTTATCGTCTTCGGGTAATGATTCATGATTCGATGTTTTGAAAATGGGCTCGGCTTGACCCCGACCCCCTTCCCCCTCCCCCTGCTTAGGTAAACTAATCGTGTTTGCTTTTGTATGAAAATTTACTTTTTGTAATAATGTTATACGTAATCTGTTTGGAATTTTTGCAGATAAAATAAAAGCTAACGTCATCGCTGATGGATGCGGAAAATTTCCAGAATTTTTTGCAGAATTTTCATCGGTGAGTATTCGATATTTTTTGCAGCTTTTCCAGTCCAAAAAAAAACTGTGTTATTCCAATAGTGTAGATTGGTACTTGGTAGACATCGAAGCGAAATTTTCGACAGAGAATAAGTAACTTCAGGAACCTATTTTGATGCAAAAAATCGACCAATAATTTTTTGCAGATTTCTTTTCAGTGGTTAGAATGGTGCACTTCTTTGGTAGAGGAGGCAGCTTGCTCCTACCTTTCAATATTTGAACATTTTTTCGGTCTGATAGGTAGTCCCAAATTTACTGTTCAAGTCGTAAAATTTTGGCTTCAAAGTGGTAAAAATTGAGGTTTTTGAGTCGTTTCCGGCGGTTTTTTTCAAACACGAGCAAGAAATTTTGAAATTCTAGCCCTTTTCAGTGTTCTCGACTTTGGTACGTAACTGCAGCATTTGAGAATGGACAGTTTCAGGTGAGGGTGGCAAAAAAAATGCCTGTCCCCTAGCTCGAAATTATTTTTTCGTGCACAATTTTTCGATTTTTTTTATTTTTCTTCAAATTTTTACGTTTTTGTGTTTTTTTTTCTTCAATTTTGGAAAATTTAAATTTTCTTTTTTTTTTCTGTGGGAAATATCAAAATTTCAAGCAGTTGAGGAGAAAAGTCGAAATTAAGAAGCTGGTTTATTTTTGATCGCCCTGAAATTCTGGCTAGGAGAGCTAGATTTTGAATCCCCTCCTCCCACCGCCACCACCACCTACAATTGTGGGTTTTCCATTCTAGACCGCTGTAATTTTTTCAAGCTCTGAAGTATGAACAGCCTCTGAAATTTTGTTTGTGTGGTGGGGTAATTTCGAAATTTTCTTTCGATAAAAAATTTTTCCATAGCGGATCTAAAATTCTGAGAGTGCTGTTTTGGAAGAAGAGAGAAGAGGGGGAAGAGGGGCATGAATTAAATTTTCAACCATTTTTTTTGTTGAAAATTTGCATTTTTTCGGCTCAAAATTGAGTAGAAATTTCTAAAAAAAGCGAATTGAGGTGTGAACCGGAAAAATGGAAGAAGTTGGATAAAGAAATTACGTATCTAAAGGTTGAGCGTTTTAATCCAGAAAATAGAGAAAAAATTGAAATATGAAAATATCTGTTCTTCTGTACTTCTCTGTTGCAAGATGTCATTCACAAAACTCCCCTACTCCCTCCTCCTCTCCCATACGACTTACCAAAAAAATTAAATATGACCACTTTTGCCAAAAATTTCACAATCAGTAATTTTCTTCAAGATTATTCGCGTGTAGGTAGAGTTGAATACCGATCTTCTAAATACAAGTTATGGGCTTTTAAGGCGATGAAACCTCAAAAAAGTAGTCGTTGGTGGGAGAATTTGGGGAGGTTTTTGAATACTCTTTCAATGGGTGAAAAATCGCTGATATTTAGTCAGACTCAGAACTGCAGCACAGGAGCCAGTCATTGAAAATATTCACTGATACAAAAATTTCACTCAAATCTCGACGAATCTCACAGAAATCGGTGATTTTTCACTGATATTTCAGTCGGGAAAAAATCGCTGAGAAAAGCAATAAAAAATTCACCGAAAATCACCGAAGTGTCAGCGATTTTCACTGATATTTTAGTGATTTTTCATTGCTATTTTCAGCGATTTTTTTCTGACTAAAATATCAGCCAAAAATCTCCGATAATTCTGGGAAATTAATTGAAATTTTGGCAATATTTTCACTGAACATTTGTTTAGAGTTAATTTTCTTGCTAGCTGATGTGCGTCCGAGCTGTACAGATAATTCTGACCGCAAATCAGTGACTTTTCACTGATTGCAAATGAGAGAGTAAAAAAATTTTTTAAAAAATGTTACAAAATTCAGCGAAAATATTGCAGAAATTTCGGTGATTTTTTTTCATCAATAAGTATTTCAGCGGCTGAAAAAAAAATCACTGAAAAAAGCAGTAGAAAATCGCTGTAATGTCGTCGATAAAAACTGTCGAAATTTCAATAAAATTGGTTGAATTTTCGGAGTGAATTTTTTCAGCAATTCTGACTGAAGATGAGTGATTTTTCACTAATATTTGCAAATGAGAAAGTAGATAAATAATTGCACACTTCATTTTGTTCGATCTCCACATGTGATTCTGCAGCTTTATTTTGGTGGATTTTGAAAAGAAATGAATTTTTAGACCAGAATTTCATTCAGTTTTTGGCACATTTCGAATTCAAAAACGACACTATCGTTCGAACTGGCAGTTCTTTTATCAGAAGATGTATAATGAGGGGAAAACCGAATGCTCGTGAAGAAAATCTAAAATTTATTTATTTACACTACATGGGCCTAGATTTTTAAACAATACAGGAATTAACACCGTAGCCGGTGAAATAGGCAACCTTTCAAGCGGATTCGATAAAGTCAGCCAACGTAAGAGACACGATCAAAAAATTAAAGAACGCGGTCTATCTCATGGAAAAGTCACCAAGGGCTCACAATTGAAAACAGAAATTAAAAAATAGACATTCAAGTGCCTTTTTTTCGTGTTTATGATTTTTTTTTGGAAAGACTACAAAATTTGAAAAAAATTCCAGAATTCGAAATTAATTGAAAAAATTGAAAATTTTCGTATTGGATTTTTTATATCGATCTTGCCGGCTTCATCCATTCGACGAATATTGCATCATATTACCAACGTATATAATTTCGATCAATTTATTCAACGAAAAAAAAGCTCATAATTTGTACGCATCCTTTCACAGGGACCAAAAAAAAAAAAATTAGGAAACGTTCGCGACTTTTTTGGCCAGAGTTTAACGTACTTATTCGCGAATTCAGATTCGAAAATATAATTTAATCAACGAACAACTTACCACCAATTATTTCCTTTTCCTCGTCCTGGCTTAACCGTAGTGGTCATTTGTAAATCACCGAGGCCCCACAGAGCCGTTATCATGGCTATTCGGAGGATCCTTGACCACATGTCCTCGTTTACATCTCATTCGAATAATTATAACTGCCTTCTTTGAAACCGAATAACACGCGATCTACGAATATTATTCGATTCGATGTATACGTAGTACGATAAGGGTATAATTCACTCGCGCGTATAATATTTATTATCCGTAGATATCGGTAATTAACGACGAAAAAATAAGGATAAAAAATTATCGAATTGACGTAAAAATAAAAAATAATAATTCACCTCATCGAATACATATTCGCGAAACGATTTTTATATAAACGGTACTAAAAATAGTGGAAAAAAATAATAAATGCTCGTATAATAATAAACGACGAAAATTAAAACAAGTAGGGTATATCGGTATCGGTATATTATAACGAGAAAAATTACGGCAATAATTTCTTTCTTTTTAATGGCATGTCACCGGGGTAGCATTATACGTATACGAGAACCGAGACATGAACCGTGCAGATGTGAAAACCGTATACGGACTAACATCCGATGATATGGAAACGGTTTCATTGAACTAGATCTTTCAATTAGCCACGACCGTGCACGGGTGGTCGGAGGTGCAGCGCGGACCGCCTATTGTTACCGAAGGAGGTACCTAGCCGAGCCAATGGTGGCGTACAGATGCGGCTAAAAGACCGGTAAACCAAGGTGCGTGCGCAAGACGGTACACGTGTTTTCCAAGACACGATGGTCGCAGTCTGGCCCGGTCCAGATGCAGCATCTTCCTTATAGAATTGGTGTGATTCATCGAGTCGTGAATGTGTTCGGATCTCGTCGATTTTTGTGCAGAATGCGAGACTAGTGACGAGGTGTGCAGGGAGGGGGGCAGATATGCGGGTGAAGTTCGAGAGGTGAAAAGGTAGGGGGTTGAGATGAGGTGAGTTTGATTTTTTTCTAATTTTTTCCGGGTGGGAGACAGAGAGGTTTTGTGAGAGGGTTTTGTCGATTTTTGTGTCAGAATTGGGATAATGGGGAGGTTAGCAGGGTTTGAATGAGGAAACTTCCGTAGAGAGGACTCGATTCCAAGGAAAATCGTCTTCAAATTGCTGAAATTCAAAAAAAAGACGGAAAATTCTGACTCGTGCCAACTGCCTGAGGTGGGTTAGGGATTTTTCACCATTATCTCATCAGGGTTCGATTTTATGGTAAAAATAGCTCAGTACTTTTTTGTTCTGAACTCAATTTCCTACAACTTTTGTCTGAGAAAATTTTTTGTACGATCAAAAGTCGTAGCAGGAGAGCCGCTACAAAAGGGCAGCATTTTTGGTCGGTAACTCGATAGGTCACTGAAACGAAATAGGGGTAAATACGCATTATTGGGCCTAGGGGAGGGTGGGGATGACTTGGGAGGGTCATTTTTGGATATGTTGGTGGCAGGGAAGGTACTCAATTATTAATCCCAGTTTTAAAAATTTTTGACTTTCTGGCCCCCTTTTTGGGGCCCCCTTAGAAAAAGGCCCAACGTAATTTTCAAGTTAGGAGCCTGAAATTCGGATGACTCAATCTAGACCCCAAAGTGAGTCCAAACACTACGTTTGACTTAGTTTCGCCGGTAACTCTCGAAATATTATTTTTTATTTGTTGGGCCAATTTTTCAAAACCCTCCTCCCTCAAGATTTCCCAACTCTTCGCCAAGTCATCGGACAAAAAAATTATTCGGACAAAAGTTGTAGGAAATTGAGTGTAAAACAAAAAAGTACTGAGCTATTTTTGGTGTAAAATCAACTCCTAGGGAGATGATGTAAAAATTCGGTTTTTTAGGGGGAGGTTGACCCTAACAAAATTAGCCCGACTTTCATTTTCATTTGGTTTTCCCCAAGTCCATCTTTCGATACGACATGCATCCTTATCTAATGCTGCAAATTCTATAAATACCTAATATTCGAGCTGAGAAAACGAGTGGAAATTTTATTCTCACCGCGAAACTGCTATATATTCGAATCACGATGATATATCGTCTTCGTCGAATAAGCACTATAAAATGTGCATCTCTGTACGATCTCCGCAGCCCAAGTCACGAACCGCCGAGTGCAACGATCCAGTTTCACGTACGGGCAGCCGAGGCATAACCGAACCGACGATCGCGGCCATCGCTTCGCGCTCTCGTCGTCGTCGCAGTCGCGGAAAAGTCGACTCGACATGTTGGTTTGCCGTTTCCCAGCATCTCGGGCCCCACCACAGCGCACGTTTTTTTCTCTGTGTGTTCGGGTTCGCGTTGGAGAAGTACGAAGAACCGCATAGACCGAAATTTATTCTCATGCGATAAGTCATATACCGTGCCCGAGCACTTATACACGATTCGTCTCGCTCGTAGGTTTAATCGATTTAAAAAAGTTTTAAAAAAATAGAGCCATAAGTGGAGACCCGGCCCAAGGTCTACTCGTCATCTTGTGTTGCTCACGTACCTAATACTCGTATATATAGTGACAGGCTGCAGCGTTCTACGTTGTGATTCGCAAATACCTATAGCCTCTGCCTCCTCTTCGACGATGTGTTCGTGCGTACAATAGGCTGACCGGATGTCGTCACTAAATTGTGATACTTTTTACAGCCATAGAACTTACTACCATTGAAAACGAAGAATGGTGAGTGATTTTTTTACCGCGTGCCTATTGTATGCGCCGCAGTGGTCCTGGTTGTTTATACTTGTATCTATATGTATAAATGGACGATATGGGATTGACATCTGTACGGTGTTAGGTATCAATGTGTGCAATATACCGCCGAACGTCGAAGACCCGTGGCAATCTTACCATCTAATAACATCATTTTATAGTGTAGTGTGTCGTGTAACCGTCACCTATACACCTTATATATTATTTGGATCGATTTTACCTGCGCGAAAAAGGGTTAGCCAGGGATGGAATTCAGCCAGGTTTTTTTTTCAAATAAAAATGTAGCCGAATATGAATTTACGACCGGATATAAATTTTCGAAAGGGTGGTAGTTCGAGGTACGATTTTCGAATGAACCGAATCTAGCATTGGAGTTTCCATTCGACCAATGTATTCATCCGCGTACCCCATCGAAACTTTAAATTCTTATGGTAAAAATGTGATTTTGGGAATTTTAGGCAAAATGGTCGCGGAAAATGTGCATGAAGAGGTAAATTGACTCGCTGAATACGATTTCGTGATTAGTTTTTTTGGTTGATAATTTTTACTGCCAGAAAACAACGGTTCAAAGTTTCAATCCACGTTTTCTGGTGGTAAAAATCATCGATTAGAAAAAGTAATCACGAAATCGTATTCAGCGAGTCAATTCACCCCTTTAAACAAACCCCTTTTTCGCGACTGTTTTGCCTAAAATTCCCAAAACTGAATTTTTACCCTATGAGAATTTCAAGTTTCGACGGGGTACGAGGGTGAATATTGGCCGAATGAAAATTCCAATGCCAGATTCGGTTTCTGCGGGTCAAATTACCCCCATTTAGACCACTTTTCTCGATAATTTTGGAAAAATTTGAAAAATTTGATTTTTGAACCATTTCCCCCTGAGAATGCTGGGAAAAATCAAATTTTTCAAATTTCACCAAAATTATCGTAAAAAGTGTTCAGATGGGGGTAATTAGACCTGCAGATTCTGACTTTGGCATCGAAATTTTTATTTGCTCGAAATTGACCCATTTAAGGGTGAAAAAGGGATGAAAATTCTGTTTTTTGCAATTTTGAAGGCATTCCACACTCATAAAAAATCTGAAAAAATACATATATGTTGTTCAATTAGATTAGGCACACATTATATATTTTTTTTCACAGTTGCACCTCTAAAAGGGGTTACCAAAATGACCGTTTGAAATTTTAAAATGCCCATTTGACCTCGAAAAAGTGCTAGAAATTTTTTCGAAAAATTCCAGAAATAGCTCTTAATAGTGTCCAACATCCATGCAAGTTTGAAGAAATTCGATTAAAAACTACAAAAAATGAAAATTTCAAACGAAAATCGATGCCCTCTCTAAAAAGGGTTAGGAGGGAGGTGGGGAACTGAAAATTTTGTCACAGGGGTTTTAGACCATAAAGACCAGCGTCTAGTCTACCAGTCATTGGAAGCAAAAGCAATAGCAAAACCGGAAAAAAACCGGAAAAATCCCGATAAACCAAAAGCAAAACCACAAGCAAAAGCAGAACGTTTGAAAAACCAAAAGCAAAAGCAAATCAAAATTCGTTTTGCTTTTTTTTC
>FIZT01032598.1:0-11675 GCA_900065295.1 Paracoccus marginatus
TCTTTGGGGCCCAAAAGGCTATTGCCTTTTCTGCTTACTGTTAAATCCGCCTCTGTTTGAAGGTTTATGTTCGCAGACTTCTGAAAATGTACCGTAATGGCGATTATATTCGTTGTTGATGGTTTTTCTCATAGCCTAAAGGCCTTGAAAACTCCACTAAAAAGAAACATTTCGCAGTATCTCGTGTTTAATTCGAATTTTATGTCGGAAAATGGACGAAAATTTGAATTACCCAACTTTATACGATGTGATTTGTTTGTTTCTTATCGAGGAATTCGTTTCGAAACCTGCATAAATAATTGTACTTAGGTACCTACCTAGCCTAAGTATCGAATTAGGTACACGATTCTATTTTTTCCTCTGATGCAACTCATTTGTTCGTGAAAAATCAATACTTGTGAGTTGAACTTTGCGAAATATGCTGCTAAAAAATATACTTAATTCCTCTTTTGATTTAATTAGCTATTCGAACGATTTGGTTCTTACTTCCTACGAAGTTTTCGTCTTGGAAATATGGAAAATACCTACTTGACTCGCAATTTTGATGTTTTTCAAAATTATTTAATTTTTGGGGGGGGGAGGGAGTTCCTTCACTTGCTGCATTTACAAAGTGCCTGGGCATCTACATTGTATGAATTTCGAAGAAGTTGAAAAAAAAATTATGTATTTTTAAAGAATTTTCCTTTCAATACATATATACCTATCCAATTTTTCTCATGATTTTTTTAGGCCTATAAAAATATTTTTCTTCTAAATTTTTCTGAGGGATTTTCTACCATGTTTTCCTGCTCAATGAGAAACCCCCTCAAAGACACTTACAATTAATTTTTTTTGATAAAAAAAAAATTATCTCAAGTTGGAAACGAGAAAAATTTTTACTTAAAATTAGACATTTCCCCCACTAACATTTTATTCTGCTCCTAAAAAATTGAAAAAAGCAGAAAATACAACTTTTTCAAGATAAAATTAAAATTTTTTTGGAAAAACCTTCTAAAAATTTTTGCCCTATGCTTTGTTTGGGTTGAAATGCTTTTGGGAGTTTCACTAATTCTCCTCCACTGATCCGAACCAACACAATTGATAAAAAGTTGCAGTTTTTAGTAGTCCCATTCCCATTCCTCTATCCCTCATACGTATAATAAAAATTACGATCTAAAGCTTGGGAAAATCGCGAAAAAATTCATAATTTTTTTTTTTGTTACAATTTCAAATGATTTTTAACTTATTTTTATGTAAGATATAGAAAGGCGAGACTGTTCCCATCGAAAAGATTAGATTTTTTCGTTCAGAAAACCCACCACAAGGAACAGGTCATGAGAATAAACTTTGAATTTTTTTGAAAAAACTATAAAAATGAAAGAAAAAATCAAAGTTTTTGTCAAAAATTTTCAAAAATTGGTCTTGGCATTAGAATTTCTTTTTTTTTTCAAAGTCTAGTCTGATGTTATGATTATGAGAGGATTCATTTGGCATCTGATGGAATCCTGTTGAAAAATTTCATCCCAATTCGATTTATCATTAACTTTTTTTTAAGGCGACCCAGCCAGATAAATTTCTTGGCAAATTGACTACCTAATAATTTTTTTATTTTTATTTTTCTGGAAAAAAAATGTAAGGCTCTGGTGTGGTAAGGGGAGAAAGGTCGTGCAGCCTGATCGAATTTTTATAAAATCATTATTTATGGGTCATTCCGTGCCAAATCGTACACAAAGTGGTGATGGGGGAGGGGGTCGGCGATTTATTTCATTTTTTTATGCGATGAGTAGACCTCAATAAGAGATGACGAATGCAGCTCCCTAAGTGATTTTGGAAGGCAGCCATGAGAAGTCAAAATTTTGAGAAAAAGTTGGATACGCTAAGCTTCGAGCGTGGATAACTCGATATCAGTTGATGGTAGCAAGTTGAAACTTTTTCCAACGTGTAGGATATTCAATGAGCTTTTCGGCGATTTTTTGGAAATCAGTGTGGCCACTCTTTATAATACCAAAAAATAGCCAGAAAAATTGAAAAACGGAATTTCTGTACCAGGGGCGCTTTCGAAAATTCTGAAAAAATTACGTAAAGTACAATTACATATGTTGATTAATATATTAAAAAATTGAGCTGACTTTTTTTCGCATTCTCGATTTATGAAATTCCAAAGATTTCCCGAAAACGTAATTTTTCACCCAGAGTACCAAAAAAAAAAAAAAAATGGTCAAATAAAAAACCCGATTACAGATTCGGGTTCAGGAGCTCAAACTACCTCGATTTAGACCCTTCAATCCATCATTTCGCTCAAAATTGAAAAATGAATTTTTTGGCTGTTTTTCTAGTAGGATTTTTTCCAAAAAAAAATGGATTTTTTCATCCCTAGCAAAAAGATCTTGAATTCGACTTTGAAACATTTCAAATAGCCCTGCGAGTTACAATTATCGTGCTGGGATAAGAAAAATATTTTTTTTCATTTTTTTTAACACTGTTTTACAGTCCTCAGAATTTTTTCAAATTTTTATCAGGTACTAATTATCATCTGGTGAATCTTGACGTTAATTTTCGATCTTTTTTGGCACTTTATTGTGCAAATTTTTCTATTTCTTACTGGAGAAAAACTTTGAATTTTCGCTAAAAACAGATTTTTTTCCAAAACCTGAAGATTATTATGCAAAAAAAAAAAAAAAAACCTAATTAACCGTCAAACAACTTATATATTTTCACCTTCCCTCCACCATTCAGTTCGAAACCACAACTGTACATTTTCATTCGACCCCAAACAACAAACCGCACGGATCACGACCCCTAGCATCGCACAACAATCCAGCCGAGAATCCTTAAGAGTTCACATTCGGGCCAGATAACATTGCCAATCAATCTTGATGCCGAGCTCGGCGTTCAATTTCCTGCAACATTATGCATGTGCGAGTTCGGTACGTCGCATCGTGTCGCGGGCGAACGCTGTAAAATTTGAAATTTCGTTCAAGGGTTAACGCAAAAGGCTTCTCGCAAAGCGTCGACGTCGGCAAAAACCATGCCTCATTTGCATAAAGCCTCAAAAGGGTGGTACCAAACGTTACGTTAGTTTCCCTTCCGCGCTTTGAAACCATTCTGACCTCGGTAACGAGTTCATTTTAAACTGTGCAAATTTAATGGTTTCAAACTTGCGCAATAAGTCTAAATTACCCACGAATCGTTTAAAGGCTGGTAACGCACCAGAGGTACGTATGGTTTCTTCGCGTAATAATCGAGTAATTCGTTATGCATATTTCTTCGTACGCAGCCATGCACGACGCGACGGACGTATTTTTTTTTTTTTTTTCGATCAAACATGCATGCCTACACTTTTGGTATTAAAAAAAAAAAAATCAATTATTCAGTACCTAACTGACCAAACTCGAAATCGCCATGAACCTTCCCCCATCGACCAAAAATACAAAAATACGTGACATTTACATAGGTACGATTTATTTCACTGGAAATAAGGGCAGGGGGAGCCGATTACAAAAACATTTATACAACAAAATTAAAATATTCGTTCAACAGTCATTTTTACAAAATACACTTTTAAAATAAAAATCGTTAAAAAGTAAAATCATCAGCGTAAAAATTAATAAGCGTATACTGAACGAAACGAAAATCAAAAATGACCGTACGAAAAACTACAGAAAAGAAATTTATATCAAAGTGAAAGTACTCTAGGTTACTTGGTGATTGAAAACGAAACAAAAAAACAATTACGTACTAATTACTTAATACATTTTTAATCGTAAATTTATTTTGCTAATTTTATAATTCAGTTTGTGTAACCGTGTAATTTTATTTTATTCTTTCATAAGATGACCAGATCAATTATCTGTAATAGTGCGTGAAGTGTTTTAATGCTTTTGATACTTCTTTCGAATCTATTGCTCTGAAATCATCGAAATCAAACATGAATACATTTTCGATTAAAAATTCGATTAAATATAATCTTCAAACGGCTTACTTTTCACATTTGTTTAAAAATATTTGAATTTGTTCGTTGGACGCCATTAAACCACCGGAAGAATCGTGTTTGGGTAATTTTTGTATACTCGACTCTATCCAGTTGAGTACAACCTGCAAAAATTGGCCGATTAATCGAACCGTTTGTCGTCCAAGACCACACCCTTCCATCTTCATCTGCGTACGTACCTTAGAATTAACCTGTATGAGATCAAAAAGTACTTCTGCGACGTCGCTAATCATGCTAGAGCGTAAAATAAAAATACTCGCGTGGATCAAGTTCAGCACCAAAGATTCGCCTATTTTTTCGAAAATCTCTTGAACGGTATCTTTTTTCGATAAACCGGTGGAAGCCTGAAATAGATGAAACCGTTTGATTAGCGTCAACGTAACGTCTGGGTTCTTTTTATTTTGTGAAATCAAGTCCAAGAATAAAATATGGCTTGTATTTTCTAAACCGGTTCGTTGGTTCGCAACCAGTTGTCAATAATTTTTTTAAAAATGGAAGCTCAAAAAATTCTATGGAACAAAATTTGCAGAGTTTGAAAAACTGAATATTTTTTTGTCCCTTGTGATTTTTGAACTAGTTCGATAGTTTTCGAGATATTCGGTTTCGAAACGCAAATTTTGAATAAATTTTAGAAACCGGTTGCAATGCACCAATTATTGAGGGTATTTTGCTTCAAATTTATTCACTACTGTTTTTCAAAAAAATGTTTGATTTTGAACCTAGATTATGAAATTGGCGTTTCGAAACCGGTTAATATCTCAAGAATTATTGAACTGGTTCAAAAATTACAAGAGACAAAATATGTTCAGTTTTTCAAGCTCTACAAATTTTGTTCTGCAAAATTTTTTGTTACTCCATTTTTTCGGGGGGGGGGGGGNNNTCGAGTGGTTGTTACACTTACTGATTACGAAAGCTCGTGGCTATCGACGATTGGTCGCAAATCAATAAACCGGTTTCGAAAAAAAATATCACATTTTATTCGCGTCAGCGTGTAAGGTTTGCAGGTGAAGAATTGTTTTTTTTTTTCAACTCGACTCTACACACTGGGGTAGATGAAAACTGGTATGTTTTCTTGAAATACTAACTTTATCTTCGTGAAAATCGAATATTTCGTGGAAGAACTTCATCACTGACGAATTAGCCTCTCTATGATCTAAGGATACAGCAACCAGACCACATTCTAGTACAGGAAGGATGGACGAAGAACGTAAAAACGCAGTTGGTAACCTTTGTAATACTCTAAACGACATCCAGACAAAAATATTTTCAATTATAACGTTTCTCGAAAAAAAAAACCAAAAAAAACAACATTTTAATCATCATCGGATACCATCAGTTGTTTACCTGGAGCATAATCTGAATAGATCGTCTATCGTGTCAGGATGATCTTTTAAACCGTCAGGATTTTGAAGAAGTGCCAACGTTGGCTCGATAAAGGCATCGACCATTCTGAGTATTATCTCCCAATTCGTCACATCTTCACCGTACTCGTCAACTAATACCGATCCGAGATACATAAAACAGCTGTGTTTCTTCGCTCCGTATAGCACAACCAACTAATATCCAACATACAAATGGAAAAATTACTACAATGAACCGGCGAATCAGTCAAGGACTTGGCTATTTTGAAAAGTGTTACTTTTTGAATAAGCGGTTCTATTATGAAATTTCCCGATTTGCCGACAGTTCGGATGGCGAATCTGAAACACCTACAGCATCGTTCCATTACCCTAACGTCGTTCTGGTAATGATCCATGGTTTGAAATAGAATCGGCTGAATCTAGAAGCAGATAAATGGGTCTTCTCGTAACACGAATACTTTGCCATAGTCTTCAGAGTAATTTTAGGCGATTTATCGTACTTCAGAAAAAGCAGCGGTGCAAGGATGAATGACGCCGTTGGTTTCTGGATTCGTGTAACGAAAAACTGCAGCTAATCGATCGAGCCAATACACAGGATCGACGTTCGTTCCTCTGGTGTTTGTTGTGTTGGCTCCGGAGAACTGACGAATTGAAATTATCAAAGTAGACAAAAGGTGGCTGATCGTTTAAAAGCACTCGTTCAACGTTTAATTACCTCGATCAATTGTCTAATCGGATTGGCTTGCAGCCAACAGCTTTCTTTCATGGCGACGGTTATTTCTTCGTGGTTTAGTCGCGACATGACCGTTGAGACGCCTGAAAACAGGAATTAAAATCGGATTACAAAAAATTCGTATTTTTTTTTGGAAAAATATACACGTTCCCCCTAAAGTTAACCTTTAATAATCGCGATGGCCGATTCGTTGGTTAAATTGAAAGAATGTAAATTTCTTAAAATTTCCAGCAACGGTTTGAAATATTTCTTCAATTGGACAGTAGCAACGTGGCAGATATTACTCATCGCGGTAGCTGCGGCGTTGGCCACTTCATTCTGCTGTAAAGACATAGCCAAATATTCTAACGCGGTTACTGGAAGGACAGAAAAAAAACCACATGAGTGATGATGAAACTAACACGATTCGACGCTGAAGATTAATCTGGCGCCTACCGAGATAGTCTGGATTTCTATCAAACCACTCGCATAATTCGCCTAGGATTAAAACAGCGGTATACCGTACAGCTATATGAGTAGATTCCGGAAGCTGGAAAATGGTAGTAACCGCCTGCGGTACGACTTCTCTTTCGTCACTGCGTATAATACGAATGAAGTTAGAAAACGGTAGCGTTCGATTCGAGATCAAATATAGATCGCACTGACGGTAAAATGTTTTTAGCCACAGCCTGCATTATAAATAAATTAGCTTCGATTTGATCCCACGTTAGGTTGGGTGAACTCTGCATCGAATGGAACATCTGCCGGAACGTGTGCGTTGATCCGACGATGAATATCACATCTTTGACCAGCTCGGCGACCCTTTCGCGAAACGATTTAAATTCGTCGGTGTCTTCTAGCAAACCTTCCTACAGAGCATTCATAGACCACATATTTATATTCATTACGAAGCAATCAGCAATTATCATCAGAACGTCTATCAACATATCATAACAGCGATTAGAAACGAGGATAATTCTATCGAGGAATCGTTCGCTTTGTTGTAAACTATAAAAATTTCAAGCTTGAAAAAAATCAAATTGAAACTAACGTGGTCTGGTTCGATTTGAACTTGTCTACATAACGCTGTCAATAATCTATTAATGTACGGTTTGAATTCGTTGGTCAACTGGTCGGCATTCTTCTGGTAAATTACTTCCGATAGTACAAACCAAAAAGGAAACGTTATCTCGCCAACCTAAAAATGTAAAATTACTTTTTAAAAAATTCGTAACATCAATTTACGTCCAAACAGACCCGTTATTTACTTCGTATTCGTGATGGCCGACGCAAATCAAAACCAAGTCGAGCGTTTTAATTGAGAAATGAGCATTTCCTCGTTTAGTTTCATCAGTCATTATGGGAATAAATGCATCCGCCAGTTCGCAGAATATACGACAGTAATTCATAGACCTGCCGGAAAAAGAATTGATCAACATTCGAACTTGAAAAATAAATGAATAAATAAATTCACACGTTGAAAACTTACTTTTCAGAACATTCTACCGCGACGGAAGTATGGTAAGCTTTCTCAAAAGCGGAAATTTCGTTAAATAAATTACGATCTAATATATGATTGAGATGAGAACTTCTTAATCCTTTCAAAAAATTACAAACCACATCGGAAGCAGCATCGTGTAACTTCGAATTAATATTTGATTCGGATTCGAACGCCTCGATCTAGATTAAATTGAATTCATTCCTCTGTTGTTACCGATGAACTGACTAATATGTAGCGCACACTTACCGGCGGATCTCGTAAAATTTCAAAAGCCTTTGGTAAAAGATGGCATTCTAGAACACCCATAGACATCCAAGAAGCGTAACACTTGAGAGCTTTTAATAGAACAGCTGGAGATGGATCTCTTTCCACAACAACTTTCTATAATAATAATAATTAATAAAGTAAATAGTATAATCATATCGATAAAGTATCATAATGATCAAGTTTACCAAATAATCGTTGAGTAAATTAGAACAACCACAAAGCTCGTTGAATATTTCAGTACGTCTATTTGATCCTAATCGTATCACTTCTGTGTCCATTTCTTCAGGAAACACTTTTAATATTTCTAATAATACCATATGAGGAATTTCTTCGTATTTATTTAAAAATGTTCGTATAGGATCTTTCCACGAGCTCATTTGCAAAGACAGATCAACTATTGCTATACATAACTGAAACAAGGATCAATAAATTGTAAACGCTACTCATAAGGTGTTACATGGAATGAGAGAAACAACCGTACCTGAGTAACCATCAAAGCACTACTTTCATCGGTGATTTCTTTTAACCGCTCCATTAGGGAACTATGCAAAGAAATGCTTGCTTCTTGAGGTAATTCGTGAAAAGAGTACATGATTTTATTCCTAATCATTTGTGCACCGAAATAACGCATATCTGCGTTACTGTCTTTCTGTAATAGTAACTGATCTGCGATTTCCCATGCATGTACCTAAAACCAGAGTGCCCAGTTCGGTTATTATCACAACGAACGACGAGCTTAAGAAATTCGTAATTTATAAAAAGAAACAAAGGCTTACTGAATTTTGCAAATCCATTAACCACCGGTTAGCTTTATTCATTTCATTGCAGTCCGGATTTTGGTATAGAGTGTAGATAGCTTCTTTCACCGAATCCATTGACGGTGCACCTTCCATTTTGGAGTAGATTATTCTTAATTACCTGAGTTTAACACAAATTCACATTATTCGAACAAAGTTAAGAACACAAACGGCCGCCGAATAATAAGTTCTGAATACCGTTGAAAAGGAAGTAATATCGGTGAAATAAATTGCATCCTGAAAAAAAAGAAAAAACGCTTTTTTCCGAAGTGTGTGATAAAATTAGGAGTTTATACACAAGAGAAGAAGATATGAAACACGTGACGTGACAACTGACGAGAACGATGACAGGTGATTTTAGACGAGCGGAGAAAAGTGCGTGAAATTTTTGTTGAACATCAAAACGAAAAAAATGGAACACCGCTCGAATCCTGAATAAAATTAATTATGAGTTAATTTATTTGCTCTTATTTTAGAACGTCTTTAACAATTTATAACACATTTTGTTCTCAAGTTTTTTTTCTCCCAAAAAATGTAAATTTTCTCATAAAATCTGGACTAGAGACATTGAAGCTAAAAAAAAAAAAACTTCGCATTTTGAAACTTGAAGGTAGTTCTCGAAGCCTAAAAACGTAATCAAATTTCAATTTGATCAACTTTTCGTTTTTGATCACGTTGATATTTCGTCAAAGTTGGAGCCGATTTTTGTAATAATTTTACAGAAAATAGTAGAAAAATGGTAAGTAAAATCAGTTGTAATATTCATGTATTTAAAACGATTGAAAATAAATCTATAGACAACTCTATTCGTCGTGTTTTCTCCACAACTCCCGAATCCGGCGAGTGTTTCGTGTACTATGTATTTTCAAACCAGCTTATCTCGTGTTTTACCTTTGAATTTCGTTTTTCAGGTGAACGTGCCGAAACAAAGAAGAACTTACTGCAAGAAATGCAGAGTGCATAAAATGCACAAAGTTACGCAGTATAAGAAATCCAAGGAACGTCCAGCTTCGCAGGGTCGACGAAGATACGACCGTAAACAACAGGGTTTCGGTGGACAGACAAAACCTATATTTCGAAAAAAGGTATGTTCTTCGTCACTTGTGTGCCGATTGTTCTGTTACTTTCTTATTACGAAAGTTAGATTCTAATGTGAGCCTATTTTCAGGCCAAAACTACCAAAAAGATTGTTTTACGTATGGAATGTTCCGAATGCAAGTATCGTAAGCAGATTCCGCTGAAAAGATGTAAACATTTCGAATTGGGAGGTGACAAAAAGAGAAAGGTACGTTATCTTGTTCTGTTTCTACCTTCTTTTGCGAGATAGTTGATCGAACGAATGTTCAATAATTGTTTGCTTTTTGTTTTGCAGGGACAAATGATCCAGTTTTAAACTTCTTCTTTTAAGCTTTAGCTATAAAAAATTTGTTTTCTTATTGTCATGATAACATGTACCCAACTTTGTAATAAAAAATGTATTGACGTATTCGTGTTCTTTTTTTTTAAAACAAAACTATACTTGAGTTGTAAACAAAGTAACTATAATACAAAAAAATTGAAAAAACATAATAATAAGGTGATAAAAAAGATGACTTCATCGAAACTATACGTTCGTCTGGTAGTTGACCGATGACTTGTAAATTTTCTTCAAATGTGTTAAGGTGACTTCAACAGTTCAGGATCAAATCCTTCTAACTTCATCTTTGATTTAACAGCATTTAACGGAACTCCAACTTGATACATTTTGTAATATTTCTTTAGATTTTCAGGAATCTTTTCTTCATTATCTACGATGTCTTCAGTACCTGTTTCTTCGACGTGTTCCTGAAAGAAAAAGTAATCATCAAAACGTGTCAAAAGCAATACAGTAAAGATCGCTCGGAATAGATACATACTGTAGGTGGTACACTTGGTGTTTCACTTTCTTCATTCTCAGGTGGTCTGACATCTGCAGGTTTTTGTATATCAGGTACGCAATTCAACTAATGAAAACCGAGTAGTTCAGTCAACATATTTTACAAAATCAAATTTTTAAAGAAAATATTCAATAATACATACTTTCATTTCCAGAAGTTTAAGCGAAGTTTCTAATTTACGCATCTTTTTTTCCATTTTCCATAACGATTCCTCTGTTGAATTGATGAATTTATTCATGAATGAAACAGTATCGACGATGAAGTAGTTCATGAAGGTAACTATTCGTTTTTGGTGAATAGGAAGTATCTGCAAGAAATTAAATTAAAAACAGATAGATATCTTAATATTCAGATGAATCGTGAATCACTTCACGAGTTTTGGAAGCTTTAGTAACGAAGTGCATAATTGTATCAAGTGAGAATGTAAGTACATATTTTGTACGTAAATAAAATACCTTTTGAATATCCATAGTTTTTATGTTTTGCTTTGAACTTGAATTTCTGTTATGCGAACGAAATAACAACTAATATTGACATTGTTATATGCAAATCTATTTTTTAGAAAACTTTCACACTTATAACTTTTGATTTCTTCAATTTTCTTCTTTGAATGTTTTTATCACCCATTTTCGTTTATGTCGACGCCCCCCTGTCACCACCCCACCACAGGTAAAGGACGTAAGACCGGCAACGAACGCAACGAAACGAAAGATGACGGTGGCGAGCATGGGTTTTACGAAGTTGATATTGAAATGGAAACAACTTCAAGTAAAAATAATAAAATGGACAAACCCGTAAAGAAGTTAGAGTAAAGCTTCGAAGTTCGAAGAAAAACGTATTACATAACATTGGAGAGAAATGAGAATGAGAAGTATGCATGAAAGTTCTCATTATGCACATATTATGCATTTATACCACAGAGATTGTCGATTGTCGATAATAATTTATGCCTGCAGTCTTTGACTATACAGTAGTCAAAGCCTGCAGTACTGTAATACATAGTATATTTTGCTTAATATTTCAATTTTGTAAGTGTTTTGTATTTCTGAATCTGAAACACGAAATAAAAAAATTTGTAATGCTCTATTCGCGATGCCAAGCAAAGTGGCTGACATCTAGCGGAATTTCGCTTAAGGTTCTGAAACGGGGAT
>FIZT01032599.1:0-14653 GCA_900065295.1 Paracoccus marginatus
GAAAATTTTGAGAAAATTAAAAAAAAAATAGAAATTATTAATGATTTTCAACATTCAATAGTGTGTTTTCGTTATTTTTATTGCCCGAGCGAAGCGAGGGCGAAAATTTTGAGAAAATTTTTTCAAAAAGTTGAAATTATAGCTTGAAAAAGTTGTATTTTTTGCTTTTACGTTAGTTGGGAAAATTACAACTGTTCAATTTTTCCAACTTTTCAGTAAAAAATTTTGCTCGGGGGGAGCTCCCCCTCCCTCCCTATTGGTAATTGAAGTGCTAAAAAATTGAATGGATTGAATATTTTTAAAAAGTTGAAAATTTGATCAATTATAAAAATTGAGAAATCTAAAAGATTCAAAAATCGGAAACAAAAAAAATTAAATTTTTTCAAAGCAACAAAATATAGAAAAAACTATAATGAATTGGGTAAAAAAAATCGTAGAAATTGAAGGAATCTGTAGAAGTTTTGAAACATTTTTCGAAAACGTGAAATATCAACTAAACCACGAATTCTCAAAAATATAAAGAATTTGAAAAAAATTTTTAAAAAATTTTGAGAAATGAGAAGTAATAAAAAATTGTGAAATTATAAATAACAGGAAAAATTTTAAAAATTATATTTAATTGAATGAAAATTTTTTAAAAATCCAAAAATTGAGAATAACCGAAAAATCTAAAAAAATAATTATATGTAAACGCAACAATTTTTGAAAATTAATAAAAAAATCAATAGTGATAAAATATTGCAAAATTGAATCAAATAAAAGATAGGGAATAGTTGGGAAATTTTGAAGAACGAATAAAAGTGAAAATTAAAAAAAAGATTAAGAAATACAGGTGGTGAAAAGTTGTAAAATTCAAGTGAAATCAGGGAATGAATAAGTCACAAAGTGAAACAAAAATGAAAAAATCCAAAACTTGGAAATAATTTAAAAATTTGGAAAAATATAAATAAAAGCAAAAATTAGAAGAAATAAAAAAAATGAAAATTTATAAAAAATTGTAGAATTAATTAAAATGAGAATTTATGAAAATCAAACCAGTCACGAATAAAAGAAAAATAACGAGCAAAACCCAAAATCAAATTCAACCCAATTATCGAGTTTATGTAGGCACTTTTTCCAACGAATTTCTCACGATTAATCAACTCAATATCGTTCGAGCACCGTTTCAACAAACCATTTAGGCCCGTTCGACGTCAGAGCGAGCTCCAGCATTTTATACCTATGTGTTCGTGTTGGAATTGATATAAATTCCAGACCGTATTATATTGATGAAAATTCCATCATTCGAACGATCTCGAAATCGCAAAGAATTGAGAAGAAACGGTTAATGTGTAATTGAAGTGAAAAGCCTACCTTATTAAAAGAACTCGAAAATCTTGATGAGAGATTTCTGCCAACTACACATCTGGGATTTTGATAGAACAACGGTATAAAAAACAAGCACAAAGTTTTCATCGGCCGTTGTGGTTTCATTGACAAATTTTCGATCTGCTGTCATTTGTGGGTACCTACTTCTTCAAGATTCCTGTAATTTGAAAAAAGGAGGAGAAATTACATACCTATGGTTAATTTTGAAAAATAACAGTAAATATCAGGAGTAGGCAATCTTAATGCTGCGCGTATGGCATCGAATTACTTAAAATTCTTGCAATGTAATCGTCGAGTTATTTTAATAACCCATATCAGTAATACAATACATTAATAATTCAACTTGTGTTCATCGCGTGTTCACTTTTATAACGTACAACAATTACATGACCACATTGAAGATTCACTTTTGCTTTCTAATGGGAACGTTAGCAGTAGCAATGCTGACGAGTGTCTATAGTGAAACCGGATATATTTGTAATGCAGTGAAACAATTTTAATGGATATCGATATCGGTCTATCTGAAGTACACGGAGATATACGTACATAAGAATACGAAACTGCTGCAAGTGGTGTACAAGTACAGGTATAATACGACGTGCATATATACGTATATAAAGGTACACATAATAGATTCACCTTGAACCTAGAATTTATTGAAAGCTGGCCAAATTTTTCAGCCGACCTTAGATCTTAAGTAACATCATTTTTAAACTTGCTCTTCTCACGTCAAACGTGAAATATATTTTCGTTGCTTAACAAAAGCGAAACACAAACGAAAAATAAAACGACTGCTATAATACGAACTCGGTATTTCTAAATCTACACACAAAGTCATAGATACGCTACATGACTCGGTAAATTTTTTTACAAAACTAGAATGGTCGCAAATAATTAATTGAGATAATCCTACTGGACATACTTGATAAATTATCTTCGTATATGTAATGAATACACCGATTTAAATAAATGATGAGTTCGACGTAATGCAAGTACATACCTAGACGTACCACCAGATGCAGATCACTTGCGGCCATAACCTCGGCAAAATCAAGTTCAAGCCAAAGCAATTGATGAATATGAAACTGATAACGTATACACATGTATTAAGTGATACGAGTACCTATGTATGACTGTAGGTGTTTTCCCTGGAAACATTCTCAAATTTTTATACCCAACGCAAACAATCCACCATATTGCTCTTAATGACCGCAACTAAAGATGGCGTAAACTTCTTTTAGTGGTTTACTGTTAAAAAATAACCGTGTAAATAGACAATAAGTAGTTTTTGTAAATAGTTACCCAATACTCAATGGGTTTCGTTTACGATGGGAAACATGACGTAATACGAGTAATATTGTACCCTTCGCTCTTTATGATAGTTTTTCCTTTTCGTCGTTTCAGGTGTGACTATGCCTATAGACATGTATGAAGTACGAACTAAGCCTGTTTGCCTGAGATATGCAGGTTTGGATTATCTTATGGGTTTTACGCGATGATTTCGATAAAGATAGATGGTGCTCGACAGAAAAAGAGTTGAAAAAGTCCTTGTGAAATCATTTCAAAACAAAAATGGTAGGGGAAAAATTCAAAACATTCGAAAAAATGCATAAAAAATTTTGAGAAAATTGTTCTAAAATTGGGGAAAACAGTGACATTTTCCCCCTGACTTGACAAAATGAAAAAAAACGAATAAAAGGTAATACAAAATTAAAATTAAAATTAAAAATTAAAATTAAAAAATTCTCGAATTAAATAGATAAAAATTTGATTTAAAAAAGATACAACTTTGGAAATTCGCAAAAAAAAATGTTGAAAAATGAAAAAAATATTCTGAAATTCTGAAAGAAAAAAATTTGCGAAAAAATTATTTCAAAACATTGAAAAAAATTTGTAAGGCCCCTGTAACCTTCTGAAAAAAATTCAAGAAGCTAAAAAAATGTCAGATTTTGAAAAAAAAATGGGGAAAATAAATCAAAAATATTGAAGGAAATTCATAAAAAAATTTGCATAAATTCTTCAAAAAGTTGGAAAAAATTATGCCAAGTTTTTTTTCAATAATTCATAAAAATTCAAAAATAGACTTTTGGAAAGTTGAAAAAAAATTGAAAAAATTCTTTAAAAATTCAAAATTTTGTAAAAAGGTGCCCTGTTGGGGTGGGGGAGAGCCATTCCCCTCAGGTGAAGGTTTGCCCAAATTTTGATATCATATGTAGATGATGGGTATTTCAGAGCAGGTGGACGATCTTTCATCACTTAGTGAAGCTGAAATCTTAATATAAAATACTTGTGAATTTCCATTCATTTTTTTCATACTTGGCAAGTAGGTAAAAGTGCTGGAGAGGAGTGCTGTGAAATTTTCTCTCATTTTTTCGATCAATAAAATGACCTAGAATTTGACGTTGAAAATTTCAAATTGTCTTTGTAGTGGTGTAGGTAAGTTGTTTTGGTATGAAGGCAGATTTTTTCATAATTATTCAGACTTACCTATTTGGAACTTTTTCAAATTTTTGTGGTATTCGAATCTTCGATAAATTGATCTTCTCCCTAATTTTCAGTACTCTGCCATTCAAGGAAATTTATTTGGGGGAAAATTTTAGCAATCTTTAAAGCCAGAGAAAATCCCGGAGGAAAAAGTAAAGAGATGGAATTTTTATCTATTTGTTCATCACCATTCAACTGCTAATTTCGACTCCAAGTTTAAAAATAATTTTATTTTCAATTTTAATGATAGGTATCGATCGATTGAGATTACCAAGCAGCCAGGTAGAAAACTAAAAACCACACTTTTCACGTACTAATATTTTTCCATATTTACTAAACCCATAGCTCGTCGATTGGAATCATGGTAAATAAATATTTGGCAAACATTCAGTTTCATATTCGATCATAATTCTCTCACGAAGTACTTGCTTACGTTCGAAGATGCGAATGACTTCTTAATTTTAACCTCTTCGAGATTATTAAACTCGTCATGAACATAAATCCTAACACTAAAATCATCTTCCAATCAAAGATATTAAATCTTTTTCTATTCAACATTACAAATAATAATTTGCGAACAAAGACCAGTTTCTATAATAAGAAAAACAAATACCTACCTCTATAAACCAGCGATAGATCTATACATACGAGAGTAGCATTGCGCCAAAGACAACAATCGCGCGCGGCGAATACCCAACGCGAAACTAGTTTAATCGTAAAGTACTCGAGTAAAATCCGGTTGCAAATTGGAATGAAAAAAATCATCTAGAAAAGGTGATAAATATTTTTTTATCAGACACTTTCGCTTTTGAACGCGAATTTTTTTTTTCGTTATCGGTGGCCGTACATGTTCGAGATCTAGCATGTAAAATGTGTCCTTACCAAAGTACCCGCATATGGTAAAAAATTTCAGTCAAAACGAAGGTGCGATAATTCTACGTACGTAGGAACAATATGCCGCATCAAAAGCGTGAATTTTTTTAAACAATTTGGCAGTAGCACAAAGGGCGAGGCGAGAGGAGGCTCGATTGCTAATTGACGCGCCTATTAGTGTATCGTGTTCTGTATTCGACAAGCGAGAGGAGTTATTATCATAAATTTACATATTTGATCTGTTATTCTATTATTTTCAGTTTTGTATGAAATTTTAACTGTTCAAATTTAACCTTCGTTTGTTTACCAATGCATCGTCCGGTAATAACCTATTATTTTAAAATTACTTCATAATATCTCTTAATTACTATAGCCGCGTTTATGGGTGAATGGACTGGAGCGTTTTCGTATTCACAATCCATCACTGAGCTGTATTTTTCGGCGTGTTCGCCAAATTCCATTTTTTACACGGTTTTTTGGAGTAAAAAAAAGAAGGAAGAAAACACATTCGAGAAAATAGTCTTAGCACATATTCGTGACCACCCAAACTAATGAATGGGTTATAGTTCTGCGAAATCTTCTACCTTTAACCGGCGTATCATCATAATTTTCTTTCCGGGTTCCAGGGCGAACTAAACAAATTAAATGGTTCAAGTTGTTGTAAAATAGCTGTAATGTGTGCTCAAGGTTATGGACGAGCAATCGCGTCAGCTTGGGAGGTATAAACGGATGTTGGTCGCTTAAAATTATGAAAATTTGCGATTTTCAACCAATTTTCGAAATTATTAAATTACTTGGAAAATATGTAATTGCAACTGTCAAGTTTGAGAAAAATTATTTGAAAATTTTAGAGAACATGACTCGACCTCCGATGCCACTGAAATGTCATCAAAGTCGGATTTCAGTCTACCTACTGAATAATTTCATCGTTGATGCGATCCAGCAATTTTTCCCAGCTAAAATGAACCTTGGAGCGGGCCAAAAAATGTAACAGAGTCAATGTAGACCACAAAAACAGAATTTTTTGCAATTTTGAAAAACTGACGATTTATGAAAAATTGAAAAAACAAAATAATTTTTTTCAAAAAACGTAATTTTTGATTGAAAAAAATTTTTGGGTGCTTTTCGCATCACTTACTCGTACATTCAACTACTTACGTTAGAACTTCGATGTCGTTGAAATGCCCATTGAGTGGGAAATTGAAGTCGGATCGCAGTCGTATTGGTGATTTCTAACCGTTCCAGAAACTTTTTTATCAGAAATAAACTTTGGCGAATCTTTGAAATGTGATAGAGTCAAAGTAGATGGACTTCAACTGAAAAAAAATTGCATTCGAATTTTTTTTTTAATTTTGATGTTTTTCAATAACCATTTTTTTTATTTTTTTATTTATAGAATTTAGAAATGATTTCTTTCACCGCTTTAGAATTTTTTTTCATAGTTTCTTTAAATAATTTCAAGTCTGATGGATTTTTTAAATTTATTCATTCTTTTTTGCTGAATTTTTTTTCAAGATTTCGAGATATTTGATTTTTTTTTTCAAAATTGCGAGTTTATTTTTCAAAAATTCACAATTTTTTTTGAATTTATCATTTTTCAATTTGTTCTAATTTCTCAATTTCTTTTTCGAACTGAAATTGAATTTTGTACTATGAACCAAAAAATTTCACACAGTTTCCATCGCCGAATTTTTTCAGATTTTTATGAACTGATTTCTCACACTATAAAAAAAAAATCATGTAATTTTTACAATTCCTTCCCTGATTCCTAAATTTTCACGTCATCAAAATTGAAAGAAAATTTGTATTTGAAATTCCCCAATTCCATTGAAAATTTTGAAATGTAAGTCGCGAATAAATTCTAATTTTTCTTCAAAACTTGACGACCTCGTTTCAAAGGCCACCTACTGTAGATTATTTTTCCAAAATTCCAATCGAATTTTAAACACCCCTCCGGCGACCACAATGTTGACTGGAAGATTTAAAAAAAAAAATAAAAAATTAAAATAGAATAATATTTAATAAATTGTATAAAATTCTCAAGGCTGCTCGCGATATTTTTCAAATTAATCTGACATTTCGACATTATCAATCGAAGATTCATACTCGTGTATAAGCCTGATAACACTTGAAAAATTGGAAAAAATCCCTCCAGTCGCACGCACTCTTCGTCTCAATTCCACTTTTTCAACCGTCTCGACACAAGTGTGCAATCGAATCGAACAGGTGTCGCGGATACTTTCATCCAGGTACAAATTATGTATATCAAAGAAAGTGGAAGGGACTGGTAGGTATACCGCCTTGACGACTGCAACTGTGGCTTCTGCGAACGCTAAACTCGGCTGGTAAAAACCTTCGATGGTTCGGTTCTTTAATCAGTGACAGACCGCCAAATCGTAACAGTTCGAACGAATCGGTGTATAGTGTGCATCACGAGCCATGCTTACCGTTGTGAATGTTTTATTTAAATATTAATACACGTGCTCTTACAGTTCTGTTTTTTGTATTTTTAAATTTTTTCTCAAGTCGTCACACTATATTCGCGAGCAAATGTTAACGGTTAGAATATTTATTATTAAACCAGCGTGATTTTTTTTCTCATTAAGTTCGGTGTGTTTCAAAGTGTTGCGAAAACAGAGGAAAACGGCAGGAAAAAAATCAAAAATAAAGTTATAAGTGAGTTTTTGCCTCTCTTCTTTTTCATTTTCCTCTTCCACTACGTTTACCTACCTACTTTTTCATCGGTTTTTAGTTATAATTAAATTTTTCCTTTTCGCGTTCGATTTATCGTCAAGAAAAAGGCGAATCGAACGGCGCAAAGATTGAAAATCGAATTATGCTTGAATTCGTCGTAATGATCAGATTAACATTCGAGAAAATAATTGAAAATATCGTCGCGGAATTTTCCTAATATAAAGTTGCAAGGCTGCGGAATTTATTGATCTCTGTGAAAATGACTCAGTTCGGATAAAAGTTGATGTTTTGCTTTCGCGTATATTTCGCTCTCTCGGCGATATTAATTTCTTTTGTGAACATTTCTGGCCATTTTGCTATACAAAATTGTCTCTTATCATCAAAAGGATTGATTTATACGTTCTAAATTAGGTACAAAGTCGCCGAGGAAAAATGTCGCATACGACATTGGGCTGGTCGTACATTAACGTGCCAATCAAGTTCTTTGTAAAATATGTACATTTATAGGTAGTACATATCTCGTAAACGTACTAATTTTCTCATGTTACGAAACTATAATAAATACAAAGTACGTACGTACATTTACCATGTGTTGTGCACGGTGTAACGATTAGGTTGTCGGGGGAGGAGGGGAAAAAAGAAGAGAAAAAAATCCGCGAGCCAAACGATACAATCTAACTCGTTTGATACGCACGCTAATTTATGGATGTCACTACCTACCACACTTGGTAACATACCACACGATAATCAATTAAAAAGTAAAAGTGCCGCCACGCGAGATTATCCGGAAGTGCAGTAATTACCTTTTAATGAAAATTTTATAAATGTTAATTAGACCGCTATAGTTCCATAATATTGATAAAATTTGCATTATCGTCGTCGACTCGTTCGCGTCGCGCGTCGTATACCGGCGTAAAGATAGCGTACAGCGTTCGGTTTGGGTCTTATCACCGTTACCCCAGTGTAGCTTGACGTATGTTTAATAATCATTACACACGATACCGTATTGTTTATCTAATTGCTTTCATTAAAATACGATAATGAAACGTTTCGAAATTAAATAAAGCTGAAAATTTCAACGCCCCAAACTTTTTTCATTCGACCACGATGAACGGTGATGAGTCGACGCGACGTCCCATCATCGCTGATTGTTCGTTTCGTTCACTTCGAAAAGATATTATAACGGTATCGGTAACGTTTGTCCAAAAATATCGCGAGTATCGAGGTAAAAGTTCAATAAATTGCGAAAAAATTTACGAAATAAAATTTCAGAGGTTTCAATTAAATAAATTTTTTTTTTAAAGTGCAAATTTGAAGCTGAGGCAGAAGCAGACCCTAGCTTCCTCCCACTCTTCATCCCACTCTACCCCACACATTCGTGGAAACTTTTTCCAAAGTTGAGATAACCGCATTAAAAACCCAAAAAAATGTGATCTCCACTCGAATGAGAATCATAAAAAATAATTTCCATTATTATTAAAATTCCGAAAAAAATTTTCAAAAAAAATTGTGACATTCGCGAAGGTCGTTTACATAGTAATTTCACGACAAATAAAGTAATATTGCACGAAAAAGTGACTGGAAACGTACCCAGACGTACTTATTCTTATATTAGAATTTAGAATCACGATTCGAGAAGTCTTCGAAGAAATGAAATAATATTGACAAATTGTACATTTTTTCCAATATTTTCCTCATTAATCGTCATAATTGAGGAAATCCCCGAGCACGACTTTGGTACAGCGCGTGTTTTCGATAATTTATCACGTTCACTAAATTCTCCGCCAGACTAATATTTCGTGATTTATTCGCGAAAATATTCCGCAGACTACCCATGGTGATTTTATAGCATTCGAAGGTCGCAGATTATAGGTCACAGTGAAAACCAGTACGTTTGGGCAGGTTATTGATGTAGTTAAGATCTGTTTCATTAGAATTGAAGTTTTTTTTTTTTTTTCAATTTGACTTTGACTTTTTAGTATAGTAGCCAAAGGTATTAAAATGAAAATTAGATCAACATTTTAAAAAAAAATCGAAATTGTGACAAATAAGGGAATTTAGTTTAATTTGACGATAGATGCATGGGCCTAAGAAGGCCAAGCCCTTCTGAGGAAGGTTTTGGTTCAACCAATTTTTTTTCCAAGCGATTCGAAAAAATTTCTCTGAAGAGTTGTAAAAATTTAAAATTTAAAAAATTTTGTAAATATGAAAAATTTTGTGAAAATTAAAAATTCTGCAGAAATGGACAATTCTGAAAAAATGAAAAATTCAGTAAAAACTGGGAATTCTTTAAAAACTAAAAACTGTAAAAATTGAAAAAAAATAGTGAAAACTAGAAAATTCAACATTTAAAATTTTCAAAAAAATCAAGTTTAGTCCCTGCCTCCTCACCTGCCCTTTCAAAAGAAAATTATTCAATCCTTTCGCCATCTCCACCCAATTTCGGCCCTTTATGTGCCCTTTGATACTTAGCAACGCACTTTGAAAAAAAAAATTTCGGCCTAGATTGTTCAAGATTTCAGATGTCAGAAATATTTCAAAAAAATTTTGTGCGACGTAAAACGTTCTCCCTCCAGTACCTTTTTCCAGGCATCAAGTTTGTGAAAAATTGGTTCAAAACTCATGGAGAATTGCCGAATTGGAGACAGACCTAAAATATACTCTAAGTCACAAAATTCCAAGAAATGTGAGTGAGAGATTTGTTCCCAAATAGTTATGACAAAACATACTTCCAAATTAAATAAATCCTTTTCGCTGAAGAAAAAAAAATGGAAAAAATTTGGAAAAATGAATTAATTTTTTTTCAATTTCAAATGAAGACAGCATTCGAGTAACAGAAAATTTTGGCAAGGGCAGCTGTGAAAAATATTTTTGAAAATGATTTTCGAAAATTAATTCAAAGTTAGTTGTAAATTTCAAAAATACAAAAAAAATGATAACAGATGAGGGAAAAATAACAAAACATCGGCGAAAAGAAACTGCCTAAAAAAATTGAAAATTTCAAGAACCCAAAAATTGTTGAAAAAAAAATGTAAATTGGAGAGAAATTGTGAACTCTAAATTTTCAATCGATTTTTTCCAAATTTGGCCCGTGAATACGGGAATCAGAAGGGAGTTTCTTGAAATTTCTTCAGATTTTCTCAATCGCTTAAATGACTTCGAATTTGACTCTAAACATTTCAAATACCTAGCAATTTTTTAAAAAGTCATTGTTCTAAAATATTTTAGAAGGTCAAATTCATTAAAAAAAATTATAACCCGGACTGGATAACCACATCAAAACAGCAAAAAGTTTCAAAAATGTTCCACGATGAGCGAGTTTCTGCTCAAATGTATTCAGCAATACGTTGACCAACTACAGCTATACCTACCTATGAACTCGACTCAATGTATCTCAAATTTCGTACACGAGATTTTCAACAACACTCGCATTCAAAGTTTGCGAATGTACATGCGCAAGTACAAATTCGCCAGCTTGATAACAAGTGAACCTTATACTCGTACGGGTACAAGTCTTTCATCGTCACTGTCACGAACACGAGTGAAAAAAAGCCTAATCGGACGATGTTACCGTGGGCTAGTGTTGGTAAATTAAATTCAGAATCCGTCAAAAGCATACACCTAGCCGCATACATACGACATGAGAGCTGATTTCAAAATATTTATCGTAATGATGTAATAGTATTAGTTCGCAGTTCAAACAAGGTACGTACGTATTATCGGCATAAATGGCGGTTTCATGGAACCCACAAAGTATACATAGGCGAGCAGCGAAACACCCATTATATCCGAGAAATACGATAGCCTTAACACGTTTTAGGTTATAATTAAAAATGACAATCGTAAAGGAATTAGTTGTGCAAGTGATTATAAATTTTTGCTCCAGTAATGACACGAGAGTTCGTTGTTTTTTTTTTTTAATTATCACGTTAGTGTACTCGTCGTATACTACATAAATAAATCAGCGCGAGCACCGCATGTCACATTTTTGGTGACAAGTGTGGTATGCGTCGTGGAAAATATTTTTCATCACTCAGCGTCCGACGGTCGTTTTCGAAGATATTAAAATATTTAAAAGCAAGGTCGCAGAGATTTGACAAAAAAAAAAAAATACAATTTATCGTTAATGACACCCTTTGAATGTATCCCACGCTCTACTCTACATGCGTTACCAAATAAATGAACTAATCGCCCTAACGAGGTTGTCCTGTCACAGGATTACCGCGCATTGTTTTTCCACAAGAGTATATGGGTAGCCTGCTTTCGCCATCTCTCGCGCACGTTGAGCCTTTTATACTGATAGATATACCTATTTAGATGGAATATCAAAAGCTGTCAACGCCATTATTCTCCGCTCACACAGTCGCAATCCCTCGATGAAATTGCAATTTATTCCTATCTTCGAGTTTTTATCGCAGCTCAAGCTCGTCCCAAATTACTGGTATGTGCCGCCGAATATACAAACTCGACGTACCTACGTAGTTTCGAGTCGATAATCATCGTTGGATTACTCTCTGTACGCGGACTCTCG
The DNA here is from genome assembly GCA_900065295.1 of Paracoccus marginatus. NCBI lineage: Eukaryota > Metazoa > Arthropoda > Insecta > Hemiptera > Pseudococcidae > Paracoccus > Paracoccus marginatus. The sequence goes on from FIZT01032599.1 coordinate 11,951, forward strand.
GGTTGTTGTCACACATTTTCGCCGATGCGTATCTATTAACGTAGATAGTACTTATGTGCTCTTTATTATTAATAACCGAATATTAATGTAGATATTGTAGATGGATTTGTGATACTTTGTGGAATGAGAGGCCAAGTTTTAAGCAAATACTTCCTCAATAGCATCGAAATATGGTTGAAAAATGATTGAAAAATTGACATTAAAAAAAAAGTCTCTAGAAAAAAAATTAAACTGGAATGAAAATGATTGAAAACTAAAATTAATGGAATTCTTAAAAGCTACGAACTTGGAAAAAAAATTGAAAAAAAAATTGGAATAAAATTTCTAAAAATTCGGAGCAAAATTTTTTAAAAAATTTGAAAACTTGAGAAAATGAAAAAAGAACATACCTATCTGATCAAAAAAATCACACATGAATTATTGAAAAAAGAATAAATGATTTAAAAAATTGAAAACTGAAAAATTCGAATTATTATCAAGTTCGAAATGGTATAGCCCATAAGTCAGTCCTTATGGTCTAAAACACCCGCGACAAAATTTTTAGCTTTCTAACTACCTTTCTCCTAACCCCTTTTGTGAAACATCGATTTTCGTTTGAAATTTTCATTTTTCGTAGTTCTCAATCAAATTTTCTTAAAATTGCAAGGGACGTTGAACATTATTAAGGGCTGCCGAATTTCTGCCAATTTGACCTGATGGAAACGTAGGAGAAGGGGGATACCTTCGACTTAATTAAATTCCTCATAAATGAAGCCACCATCCGCATCTCGTATTGGCACCTTTGTTACTATCACATTTTAGCTTAAATCAAATGTCAACGAACGCGTATATTCTTCGGTTGTATATATCTAGCTTAATATTAAAGTCAACGACGTACATTTTCCCTTCGAGTTTTTCCTCATAATACACGCAGCCACGTTCAACAGATGTTACTGCGGGAAAAAGATTGATCAAAATTCAGCTCACATCGGCGCGATATTAAAGAACTTCCATATCTAGTAACTGGAAATTGTATGTACAACATTTTTAATGACGAAGTGAAAATGAAATGTTCTACAAAAATATATAGCTCAGATGGATATTCTTCGAAACACTTGATAAGAGTTTAACGGTACAGAACGAAACGATGCTGCGATGGAAAGTTCAGCACGAGCTGGAGCTCGACTAAATGGCATTTAAATTCGAAATCTGGTGTGATTCGCGGGCGACATCTGTGGCTCAATTTTTAAACACTGGCTACGACCAGGTGTTTTGGTAAATTTCAACGACTCGTCCAACCCAAAAATTCAACCCACCGTTGCTAATCATTCACAACAAGTACCCGAGTCATGCTTCTGAAAACGTAGATTCGAGATCATGTTTTCAAACTTGGCTAAAAAAATTATCCTACTCTAGCTCCAGCTGTAGGTACACTGCGGAAAAGGAAAAATGTCAATACGGTTCGATGATTGGAAAACAACATTCGGAAATTCGGATGTTTTGTCAGGGAATAATACCTCCTTGTATATTATCCAATGAACCGAATTACACTTGATAATTCATCGAGCATCGAGTTGTTTATTTCGTTCATTAGGAAGTATGTTTGTAGGGCAACGTCGCGAGGAAAACAATAATCGCAAGTCGTATCCGATTAAAAATATCACCTCTGATCGATGCTTACCTGTAATTTAATTCACAAAAAGATCTCCCGCGTAGTCGAGAATTGTTTCACACTTTGCGTTCGACCGTTGGTCGTTGTCTCGTCGACAATAATTGTCTCTAGATAATGTGTACCATAGCATTGAGTGGGAGTACGAGCATGGGTGCCTCGCGACGCAACTCGATGCGTTTTCACGATAAAGCGTATAAAACACCTATTTAACTTTCATTCTTTCAAAAATGAATTCAACGTTGTTACCAAGCTAACGGTTACGTTGGTAAGACTACATAAATGGCCACGAAACAATTGCTTGTAATGTTGCTTAAAATTAGCCATTTTATATGGCAAGAATTCTCTGTTGTACTAGGTGTACGTAGTTTCCTCATAAGGGCAGCGGGAGCTTTCCATAGTGATATAGTTCAAGGAACAGTTAATTAGTCTAAATGATTCGAATATTTAATTACTCGTGGTTAATGCGAATTTTCAAGTGTAGTCGACTACCGTTTGTAACATGTATGTAGATGCAGGAAAAAACCACCGGTGGTTTGTGGTCGTCGACGTACCCAGGAGTATCGCAGTTGAGACCGGATTTTCCAGCTGTTGCTTTGTTCGATGCGAGAGAATAATGAAAAATTGATTTTTTTCAGTGATCATTCAATTTCTCATTTTTTTCGTGAGCGTTTATTTTTTTCTTTTGTTTTACAAGGGAAGTACCCGAACCAGCAGATCGATTTTGGTCGGGACCAAGGCAGGTCGATAGAGCATGTAAAAGTATCCCCAGAACCGAAATTTCGAGTGCTGACGTTTGCTCCTTGATTTTTGGCGAATTTTTGAAAATTGATTTTGGGACGAAATGGACTACGAGATCCAAAATTAGCATAATTTTTTCAAGTAAAGCTAGAAGTGTGAACTTTGGTATGTATACTAATTACAACCCCCTTAATCGATTGGAAGTGGTTTCGAGTGATTCTGGAGCCTCCAGCAAATTCTGGTAATTTCCAGTGTTTTAAAAATGCTCCAAAATCCATAAAAATTCACTTCAGCACGTACAAACGTGATCGACG
>FIZT01032625.1:0-11154 GCA_900065295.1 Paracoccus marginatus
TTATTTCAGTATTTTTGGTGTGGTCTCATCATCAGAGGCCCTTTACTCCACCCCCCATGTGAGTTATCAACAAAATTAATAAAACTTTTTTTGTAGGAAATTTTACGAAAAACAACTTCTATAGAGGTGATTTTCTCCTTAAAGTTGAACCGACTCGCAAAAAGCAAAAAAACTGTTTTTTTGGAGGGAGGTGCCTCAAAAAAATGACTTATAGGGGGAGGCCCGGGGAGGCTTTTGGATATGTGATAGAGTAGACCTTCTTCTACATAATGAATCAAAAAAACGTTTTGTAACTATTAGTTTGAGGTCAGGGCATTTTTGGTTCTATTTCTACCGGACTATTAGCACTTTTGCTATCTTTTTTCTTAATTTTAGTGATTTTACATAACTTTGAGACTGAATCGGCTCATGGCACATAGTGGAGTCGATCGGCGATGACATTTAGCACCCATTTCAACCATTAACTCAATTTCGCCAGAAATGGCACTTAGCACGTTTTGATTTTCTACCCTTTAATTGTGAAAAATTTTTCAAACTTGACAAAATTTTTAAAAACCAACAATTTTTAAACAATCGAGAAATCCTGAAAAGTTGACAAATTTTTAAAAATGATCAAAACATAGGAAATTGAAAGAATTTTTAAAAATTGATAAATCCTAAAAAATTTACATTTCGAAAAATTTACAAATTTTGAAAAACCAACAAATTTCAAAAAAGTTGAAGATCCTAAAAAATTGAAAAATTACAAAAATTGAGTAGTTTCTCACGTTCACCAACTCTCACAACATTTCACGCTCTCTCTCAAACAGAGCCTGGTGCGAAAACAAAGATATAAAGATTGGTTAACGAAATCCTTCCCATAAACAGCATCGCACGCATCGCCATCAATAAAGCTATAACCATATTCGTATATAGCATGCGAAGTATTTAAATACGTATCGGACTCTCGAGCCGTAAGCCGTAAGGATACCAGCTCCAACGCCACACCGCGTATGTATATTTGTCTTACTTGAAAAATTCTCCGCACACGCGACCTCCGCAACGAGCGATATTTCTGCGTTAAAAATTGTAGCACACACAGTGCTTCGCCTGGCACCGTCATTTTCATATATGTATTTTTTACGCTGATCCCCTCGGGTAATTTTTCTTGCTTTTTTCCCTTCGGACACAGCGGAAAGACGACGATGACAAAAAAGAAGCGAAAAAAAATGGAACCTTAAAGTAGAGCCGAATGGAGGCGTTGACAAAGGAACCTTATAAGTCGTCGAACGCGTCCTCCTGTTTATCCTAATAAATGTTCGCCGTACTTGGGGACGCGTCGCGTCGCGCCTCGACATTCCCAGAGGGCGCTTAAGGATAAAGGAAAAATCTGTGGAAATGTGTCTAAAACAGAAACTTGTAAAAGAGAAATATCGTTCGACATAAACCCATCGCGTACGAAAGTCTTAACCGATTTTTATAATATGAAGAAAGAAATCATGGCTGGAAGTCGGCAACCGAACCGAACCGAGCCGGCCAGGCCGGCTATCACCTTACGTATACTGTGAGACGACGACCCATGTATGCGTAGCCTTTCGTCCGAGATTGCGAAAGCCGAAATCAATGAAAGGATTTAAGGTATATATTATCGGTAAAATGGCGAATGGCTTTGTCGTCGACAAATATCGTCTCATACGTTAGCCATTATTCTTTTAATGGAAAGACGACAAGTCGTTTGTATGGGAAAGTAAATAGAGAAAAACGGACACGCGAAATGTGTTCTTTGGTACATTTTCGGCCCTATAACTATACCCATGTATACGTATACCATACGTATGTACCACCTACCTACATATGATCGTGCTTTAAAAGTACACCCGAACACGTAGGTAGCTATCGCGTATAAAATAGATACATCGTATCTACACGTTGACGTAGGTACTAGGTACTACTCACTTTATATAGGTAGTACTACAAGGCAAATACTCATGTACGTCTACGAACAATGCGCATGTAACCTATGCATCTTATTACGCTGTCGAGTCGAATATAATTAGACTATATTATTTCGATACAGAATAATGTTCGCATAACGACTAGGTACCTTGTTTGTGTTTCGTATATCAGTTTTTATGTCGGTACATATTCGTAGCTATACATTTCGAAAATACAAACGCGATTAATAAGTCGTTCATTTATTAAAACAATTCCACGAATAGCACAAAATAGCCCTGCTGCCTTTTCTATTCTTCGCAATCGAACCTCTGGCTTCGATTCGAGTGTAATACGTAAATAGGTACGCGATATAGATGACAATTCGTAATTTTCTCATCACTTTTTGACCAACGTATTAATTATTCCTTTTGAAGTCGTATTTTTTTTTCAATCGACGAAAGTCGTATTAATTACAGGCATTTTTTCGCCATTTCACTTAATTACCATCATTTTAAGATACAGTTTAAAATTTAATTCTGTTAGAAAAGCGCAGCTCTTCGCTTCTTTATCAAGTTTGACCAAAGAATGGCAGAATTTCACATACGAGTAAGTAACGCCTACGAATGGCCGGCTAGGCAACCTATTAGGCACCGTCCAGCCTTAAATGTGAAAAAAATTACTATACAATAGAAAAACACGCTGAAAAAGCTTGGAAAATCATCTCGCGTTGGGTTATTTAACATATTACACCGCACTGGCCACTCCGAAGAAATTACATTACCATCGTGTAACGCCAAAGTTACATCCAATTACCCAAAATGCCCTTTAACGAGAAGGAAAAAATTCACCGTCCACCTCGATTACAGTTCCATCCTGACGGTACAAGACAAGCTCGACAACGTCAGACCTATTACCTAGTCATGAAATTTCAACCTCTAGAATCTTCATCACGATTACTTTCCAGCTCTTAAGAAATCAAACACGTAAAAATGAATAAAGGAATAATAAAAATTTTCAGCGAGTGATTCGTCTCGTAAAAATAATACTCGTACAAGATATCTAGCGAGGGAGAATGTGAAGAATTTCAATTCACGGCGAGCGAAGGAGGAAATTAATTTACATATGAATGAAAGTTGAATTCGAATATCAGGTACGATGGCATCGCGTACGAGATACCCTCAAGAGCGCGAACCTCGATCATTTTCTAACCATCGAAATTTTTTTCCAGTCGTTACAACGTTTCAGTATTGGAAATAAGAAAAAAAATCACCATCGCGTATCGCCGAACAATCGCAATAAAAGAAAAAGAAGAAAGGGAATACGCCGAAAGTCGCGTGGCTCTAAATACGTTCAATTTTGCGTTTTAATAAAGGGGGTGCTGTGAAAGAGATTTACATTTCACACCTCTCGTGCTGGGTCGCTAGCCCGCTTCGCTCGCGCGTCTACTTCTACGACAAATGTAAACAATACACGAGAACCTATTGCAGTTTAATTGCAATAGCGTGTATTTCAACTGAACACAGCCCACAGCCCCGCTTTAAAGAAGTACGATAAATATTCCACGGTGTTTATTTTCAGCGAAGCTGAAGAAAAAAAATCCCCCTCGCCCCAGTTAGGTACACACCGGAGGTAGGTGTGTAAAATTTTCCGACTAAAATTTTGCTTTTTTCGAGTGCTTCGTAGGAACACCTCGATAAGTGTTGTTTTTTAACTCGTTCATTCGTTCCATTTGCACCGCTCTCGGCTCGGGGTTTCTCTTCCGTACCGCGAATGGAACGGTTAGTTCGACGTGTAACAAGTGTGTTTTCCTTATTCGTCATACTTTTCGGCGTTTTCTAACCAAATGGGTTAAAAAAATATTTTTTCAACCGTCCATCTAACGAGGGTGAGTTTTTCCATTCCCGACGTATTGAATTTAATGGTATTTATTTGGCAATTTAGTGGAGTTTCTCGCCTCGTGTCGTCCAATTCCCTCTGTGTAATTCGGTTAACGGTCTGATGTTTGGAATTTTGAAAATTTGCCAACGCCGGTAATCATTTTATTAATAACCAGACACCGAATGGGAATTAGAACCGTCTTTGAAATAAATGTCTTTTCATGCTCTCCAGCATTTACCCTTGTTAGATTGTTAGGTATGGCTGTGGGAGGTTTTTTTTTTGTGACGCTTATTCAAAAATTCAAAATTTCGTAGGGTTTGTAAAGCGTATTTCAGGGGGGAAGGGGAGAAAGGGGTGTCCGAACAGTTGATGTGGATGGTCGATTCGAACAAAAATTTGCCTACTACGTATATCTATTGTATTCTGATGAAATAAGGCACATTCTTATTTAATTTTTCAATTTAAAAATTAACGACCAAATGACCGTGAGATTAAAATTCACAAAAATTAAATTTTAAAGGCTGGTTTCCAATTTAGTTTTTTAAAACGAAAAAAGGAATTATAACAGGCAAATAAATTTTAGAAAAAAAAGAGCTCGGAATTTATCAAGTTGTAATATTCAAAATTTATATTATCGACCATTTTACTCCCCCTTTCTCGAAAATGATTTTTTTTCTCGCTACGTAACAAAGTATCCATTCGAAAACTAATCTGCAGTTCTTCGATTAAATCACGCTTCGAACGGCACGGAGCAGTTCGTTTGTCGCCTCCCAAGGTGCTAATTTCATTAAATAATCAAAAGTTTTAAGAAAATGAATGGTGTTTGGGTAGCAGGCAAACGACGATATCAGGAAATAGTTGGAAATGACATGTACACAATAGCTGTGCTCGAGTCGAGCGAGATGTGTTAAAGGGGAGAAAATGGTAATGCCAACTTTCATGTTTACAATATACTAAGCTCTTCTCCAAAATGACGGATCACGTAGAACGGTCAACAACAATTTCAAAACACGTTTCACTACATATAGTCGTATACCTTCGATTTTTATGTGCTTTTCGCAAGGCGTTTGTTCGATTACGTACGCCTCCGTTATCGAGTTCTTTTTTTATATTTACAATCATTTCAATTTCTTTTAACGGCAAAAATCTACAGAATCCGGTAATTGAGAAATGTTTTTGAAAAGAGAAAATTTTATTGAATGTTCCTCCTTTTTTTTTTTTTTTTTCAACGAATTGAACAATGCTTTCATCTATTTCAAATTGGGGTATGAGTCCAAGAATCAAGATTAAAAATGCACACGCCCACTCACTGTACTGTACTATATACGTTACAATAATCCGTAAGAAATATTTTTAAAAGATGAATGACACCATCGATGGCTTTGAGAAAAACCTAATTAAAAGTTACTCGAAAAATAAAAACAAAAAAAGTCATTCTTGAAGCTTCTTCAGATAAATGACAAGTTTCTATAAAGAATTTCCGCTTGACCTAAAACTTTTTCCAAGTATTCGATAAGTTTTTTCTGTAATAATCGAAAAAGAGCATTTTTCTTCGTTCATTTCTTAATTGAAATTCGAGCTAATAAGATTTCATAATTTTTTTTCACCATCGAACGTTGTCATTTTTGACAAATTTACAGCGAAATTTAACCTTTCAAGAATATAATATTGTGAAAAGAGGGAGAAAAAAAAGGCAGAACGTTTAACCATAATGTATACGTATTATTCATAAGTAGGCGAACGCGTGTCTCAGATGATCCATCATCTATTTGTCGTTTATTTTTGTGTTTTTTATTTTTTTTTTTCACGAAAACGCTACAACACGTAAGGTATAAAAAAATTTTTACAAGAATGATCGTTAGAGAAATATATAACCGTGTTTTTTTTCAGCTCGCCAACTTAAAACTGATATTTTTTATTGTGTGTTTTTCCTCGATCACTTGTCCAAAGTGTTTTAACATTCGTGTCATGTTGATGTTAATAAAAATGCCTAAGCTGTTGTTTGCAGGTACGTATTTCATGTTAGAAGTGAAAAGAAGAGGACGAGAGATGGGAGAACGTCGTCGATGGTACGCGATCTGTCGGTTGAGTATGGTCGTGTTTCGTTCATTAGACTGCATTTCTTCAAACCAGTTTTCATCTGCGCATTCTCGGTGTGAACTTGATTATTTATCGATAAAATACTGATAATTCGATTTGATTTTTAGATGAACATTTCATTGATAGTACACGAACAATATTCATCGGCCGATATATAAAAGCAAACTCCATTCGCGATTACACGTGCAAAATCACATTTCTCCGGATTTTGAAGCTTTTTTTGAAAAATTGAAAATTCCAAAAATTTGCTGGAGGCTCCAGAACTGCTCGCGATCACTTTCAATCGATTTAGGAGGTTAAAAATGGACTACCTGCAGACCAAATTTCAGCCCTCTAGCTCAACTTGATAGAATTTTGCGTTCCTGGCCATTTTCCCGAATGGCTGTTCCCCCGAATTGCCGTTTTCCCGAATAGTAATTTTCCCGAATACCTATATCCCGAGTCCCATTTTCCCGAATGCTTTTGTTCCCGAAATGAATCAGTTTTTTTTTTATCAAATTTTATTCCTAAATTATCATAAATAAGTATTACCGTGTGAGCATTTGAAACCGTGCCAGTTAGGGTTGCCAACCCACGCGGAAAAAATCTTTTTACAAGATAATTATGAGTTATCAGTTTTATTTGAATCGTCGTTCTTGAACGTAAACAGACTGAAATCGTAGGAAATCGTTGAGTTTGATTCTTTCATTTCAAAAAAAGAATTAATGTGCCCGCACAAAAACGATCGATTCTCTTTCTTTTTAGGGAAATTAAGGGAAATCATGAGATTCTCGTTTTCCCTTAAAAGCCTGCTGGCACGGTTTCAAATGCTCACACGGTATGTGATAACGTTCGAGGGTAATCCATCAACAACTCGTCGCTACCTTCGTATTCGTTGTACATATTTCTGCACAATGCCGGACATGCGATCTTGTAACTCAGTTACTCAGTCCATTTTCGTTTAGGGGCAGCTTTGACTTTTCGGCCCATGCTTAACTCGGCGATGGTCGCCTCAGTATCAGCCTGCTCCTTTTGTATTTCGCTGAATGACTTGTAGATGTCGGGATGCGTTTTTCCTAAGAGGAGGTGAAAGCGATTATGCCAGCCTTCGCTGGCATTGTTCGTCTTATGTTGTTGATTGAAAGTGGATTCATACTGATTCCACAGTCCTGGCGCGTATCAGTAAGTATTCGGGATACGATAGATTCGGGAGCATGGGTTTCAGGATATAAGTATTCGGGAAATTGGGTATTCGGGATACCAGATTCGGGAAAATGGGACTCGGGATATAGTTATTCGGGGAAACGGCAATTCGGGAAAATTACTACTCGGGAAAATGGCAATTCGGGGAAACGGCCATTCGGGAAAATGGATTTGAAAAACAAGTAGGGAATCAAAATTTTGCATATTTTTTACCTCGTATTTCTGGTCCTTGATTTTCAAAAACTCACTCAAAGTCGATGGGAGCATTTCAGCGCTTGAAATTTTGGTAGCAAAGGTTCTTTTGTATTGCCTTTTGATCTGTCTTTTTTCATTTTGAATTTTTTCCCAGTTGGATACACGTACACAAAAAATTTAAAGAAAAAATCGTCAGATTCTCATTTCACCAGAGTACAAGCCATTCGTCGAAACACCAAACTTGACCAGTCCACCCTCTTCGATGAAATTACCCACAGCGAAAAAATCCAAACCAACAAGATTTTTGCTACAAGCATCTTCGTCTTAATTGACCAATTTCCTTTCGGCGTCGTTACCATTTCATATCAGCGCGCAACGTATTTCTAGTCCTAATCAAAAAATCACCCCCGAGCATGTAAAAATTGCTGGTCATCTGGGCATATTGGAAACTCGACTACAATAGACTGATACGTATGTGCGGATAAAATCGTCGACGTTGCGTCGTCGTATTAATAACGACGAGCAACCAATCTACGTAAATACTTGAGAATTGACATGACCTATTCCCACAGGAGTCTCGGCGAGATACTAGTTAAGAGAATTTCAGTTTTCGTCACGATTGCACGAGAATTTATTATTCGATCGATGCGGAATAATGGTTCGTTCGATTACATCTCGGCGGCTCTCTCGTCAGCACACGTGGCTATTACTTTTATTGTGTATTTGGCAGACTGGCAAGTGGCAAATACGAAGTACCTAACGTGTCGTGCTCCTGCAGCGACATTTTCTTACCGTCTATACTTACGATAAAAACGTGCCCGAGTTTTTTTCTCCCATCCCTATATATGTACTTACTTTGGGGAAAAAACCTCCCGAAAGCGACAACGTTTCGGGTGAAAGACGAAATTTTGCTAATAACCGTGAAAAATTCTCGACTCCACGAAAGGTGAAGCGAAACAGTGCGCGGCTTGAAAATTATACGCTTATAACGCGAGGCGACCGACCCAGCGCCCAACGTGGAAAAAAAGAAAAGCCAAGGAAAAAGGATCGGTCAACTGAAGTGTTAAATTAATACAGGATTAACGAGCAGAAAACCTATTAAAAGAGATGCTGACGAATGTAGTTTCCGAACGATACGCAAGTTGCGTCTTGCGCGCGCAACGCAATTTTACAAACTTCGGCCAAAGCCATTCAAAAGCCAAAACATTTGCTGGCTCGAATAAAAACTCGTAAAATTACACGAGCCGGCATAAAAATAGCGGAAAAATTCACTACTCGCGGCTTTACAAATGGATATTTTCTCTGTATAAGTGCGCGAGAGCGAAGACTGAAAATGACGTATTTTTTCTCCTTAATAAAACAAACTGCCGTAATTAATCTTATAACGAGGTGATGAAAGATTCGTCTCTTTCAAATGCTAGAGTTACGTACACCTTTCAACGTTTTCCGAATGTACGAATTTCAACTCGGCAGCCGATTATTCAACATTAGAAACAAAAGTCTGTACTTTTGTAAAACCTTTAAGGCTTAATTTTGTAGCCGTACTGGGTGAGAATCGCATCTCAAAACTATTCCGCTACTCAGTTTACGTATAAGGCAAACGGTTGAGTTATCGTAGTCTGTACAATATAAGGTCTCGCGTCGTCAGATGGTGGCGCAGATGTAACTGTTAAAACGTAATGAGGGTCCTTTATTAAAGTTTTACTCGAATGTTAAGAAAACAATGATATCATTTTATCATTAGTAAAATGTACCCATTTATAATTTCAACGCCATTTATTCTAAAATGTCAAAAACCGAGCGAACATCTTTCTAATACTATTTTTACGCATCGTCTTCTCTTCTTCCACTGTATTCTAATAACACTTCACTATCACGCTATCCCCGCCGGTCACACTTTCACCGCGTTTACACGAGATTAATTCTTCAAATAATCGAAAAACAAAAAAAAAAAACCTGTAAAATTATAACAACGCGATTTGCAGCCACCAAATCCTACCGGTATCCGACCACGGTTAAAAATATCAAAAGCCTTTGCGCGTTTTTATAACAAAAGAGAAGAAAAACGGTACCAAGTTTCTCTAACACGAGTGCCATATTCGTACAATTACTCCATATACCTGCTCATGTAACCCAATGTACCATTGTTCCATTCGAAAAGCTAACTATTTGCTATTATTGGCTCGTGGACTGAGGATGAAAAAAAAATAAATAAAAAAATACAGGTAGTTGCATTAGCGTCCAACAATCGTCCATTGTTCAGGTTAAATATCAAAGCCAACTATAAAATTTACAGTTTTTCGTTTTCCTGAATACTGGCCCACGCACCGGCCAGCCGCCGTCCCAATAACGTTATGGAAAGTTTTTTTCTTCTTATGTAACGCGAAATTTACAACCCTATAGATGCTCGACGATGAAAAAAAAAAAATCCTCAAAGTAACTGCTCCATTCAACTGTAAACGCATAAGTCGAAAAGGTAACCTACATTGATGCAATTTCACCTTTATTTTATGATACGAACGTCGACGCTGACGCCGCACCGCGCCGCTTCTATGTGCCCACTTTTCCTTCTACACTTGATTTCGTTTCAGTTATCGAGATGATTTATTCGTTTAAACCACCTGAGATCGAATCTTTGATGGGAATTGAACGGTTTTTTTTTTCACGAAACGGGATTTGTTCGGTAGGCCTTTGTTTAGTATTCGGGTTCGGATTACGTGGTACGATACATAGTATACGTTCAAAAAGGACGTGATTTAAAAATTAATACCCAATTTTGATCTTTTTACAAGTTTTTTTTTTCTTTTTTCCAAGTTTTATTGGCATAGAATAACGGTTTACTTTGTACCATGTACAAAGAGAAGCAACGCAACACATCGGCCACGATCCACTGGTTTTGGAAGAATAGAGGCACGTTCGTATACTTTGGTATGTAAAAAATTACAATTTCATCAAAAATTGATGATTTCTCATAAATTGGAATAAGTATTTTAAACATTAAATTTTTTTTTTTAAATTAATTTTCCAAAGCATAATATATATTTTTTTTAATTGAAGATTTTTCAAAAGGGTATAGCCCATTAAGTATGGTGAATCGGCCCTGAGAACGGATTTCGAATTTTCAAGTGGAAGTTGGTCCTTATGGTCTGAGAATCCCGTGACAAAATTTTCAGCTCCCTACTCCCCTCCTAATTCCTTCTATGGAGATGAAACATCAATTTTCGTTTAAAATTTTTAGTTTTCGTAATTTTTGATCGAATATTTTCAAACTTGTAGGGATGTATTAAGGGTTATTTATGGAATTTTTGGCAACAATTTTCGAGCATTTTTCTAAGGTCAAATGGGCATTTTAAGATTTCTATCGGTCACTTTGATAACCCCTTCGAGAGGTGCAATTATGAAAAAAATATATAATGTGTACTAGGGTGACCCTTATTTATACTTGTGAATTTTTTTTTCGAATTTTTCAATGGCGACCCCCTAAAGTTGTTATCTACCATGAAAAAAAAATCCCTGAAAATTTCAACCAAATCGATTAATATTAACCGCTGCCTCATCCCCCTTGAAGTTTGGAAATAGCGATAGCGCGTCGCATCATCGCTATCCCACGTACCCGCGTGTTGCTGGCTGGTTACGTCGCGGTAAACATCACACGATGGGGTAAGAAAAAAAATTCTCCGATTTCGCTCAAACTCGCAGGAATGATTTACCTTGAGTTGAAAACCACCAAAAAAAATTTCAGCTCCCTAGCTCAAAAGAGGAGGGAGCTAAAGGCTTCCAAAGTTGGCTATTTTTCGAAAAAAATGGAGTTTGTCCCAAAAACCCAAAATATTTGGCGTAAAAATGTGTCTAGAACACTCAAAACATGTAGAGTAGAATTTCTGC
>FIZT01032683.1:0-11877 GCA_900065295.1 Paracoccus marginatus
ATGGATTTCGTCGAAAATCAAGAAAAAGAGAAAAACAAAAAAGCCCGAGCGAAGCCGAGGGAAAATTTTGGAAAAACAGTATTTTTTTGGTCAATTTTTGCCATTAAAATTTCGTACTTTTTCGACGTTTTTTCGTACTTTTTTGGGTCATTTTCAAATTTCGTGTTTTTTTCGTGAATTCGTAGTTTTTTCGTTTGGTAGACACCATGGTTTCCGAAAGTTGAATTTCTAACGAATTTTGAGAATTTTGGGTTCTAAAAAATTCTAAATTTTCAAAATTTCTGTTTCGATTTTTCAAATAATTTTTCGATTTTTCAAAACATTAAAAATTTAAATTTTTAAGTATGAAATCCTTGGATTAATTTAGAATTCAAATTTTACCCTCAGCACTCTTTCAATTCGCGAATATCCGCACAATTTTTCAACTTTTTTTCTTCATATCTTGAAAAAATGAACTTTTACGAACCAAATATAACCAAAAGTAACACCTGAATGAGAAACGTAACCAAATCACTGGTCTTTATAAAAACTTCTAGAAAAACACTTCAACATAATCTTGCGAACACATTGAAAATACGGAAATTTGGGCACCCCTATTTCGGGAAAATCTCCGCCCGCAAATGGTGGAATTCGCAACTAATAAAACGACTATTTTTACAACAATTTGTGGAATTAAATTCGATTACGAACGAATTAAGTTTACCTTGGCATAATTTGGAATTCCGTAATCGTTCCGCATAAGCATGGTAAATAAATCACGTCCTTTTTCCTTTTTTTTTTTTTTTGGAAAAATTTCGCAAAAATTCACACAACGAAACTCGTAATTTTAAGCGTAATCAACGGAGTACGCTCAAAACAACCCTCCTAACTAGCGAATAACTCCTACCAGGTAGCTCGTTTATTAATAGGAATGAAAAAAAAAAACGATAAAATATAATACTCTCGATAAATTTTACCCTTATCGTCGTACAAATACCGATCCAAAAGTCGGTGAACTTTCTGTACGTAAACCAAATATGTACCCACAATGGTCGTTGTACAGATCGGTACATTGATGGTATCAAAAATCGTCTCACGTTCGCGTAACGATTAATTCCTTCCAGATTGAGATGTAACCGATGAACGTTTCTCATTTTCATTTTCCACGCACATAGCCTAAGTGCATCGTATATTGCCGCTTGGAAAAACACCATACAAGAGGATATAGGTGCAGAGTAAGACGGGGCAAGGTAAGGTATATACTATTATAGGTAGAGGTATATTGTAGGTGTAATAAACCGTCGTTAATAGCGTCTATTAGACGGATCCTATTATATCTTTAAAATTCGCTCCAGTAGCCGTAACATCGCCAATTATTTCATTAAAGTGTGAAATGTAACGAAAAACTCCCAACACCCATTATTTGAAAAGGTGGTACTGTTGGTGTACCTACACCGGAATCCCATTGCCCCGGACGCAGCAACGCCGCCGCGCCGCTGCCAGTCGTATTTTTTCGTCTTCACCAACCAACGAAGGTCGCACATACAGTGTTGCTGTTGGTGTTTTTTTTACGTGATTCCATTTTTATAACACTGGATAACCATTGTTTGGAAGTCGTATCAACGCATCATGAGGCAAAATGAATGGATTCCGATTAGACCGTGACGAAAAACCTCTGCGGTAAATGCTACACACAGCATCGACCTTTCCCTTAAACGTACCATAACGATAAAATGAAGACGTTAGGATCTTCTTCGGCGTGTAGGTATACCTCTGTCTGTGTCGGTATACGAGAGTATACGCCGATCTAGCCAGCCACTTTATCACCGGTTTACCCACAAAACACGCTTAATCTACTCAGTTGCCGGAGAATTCGGTGATTTTTGTGTGTTTTAGAGTAACGAAATTATTACGATTCAGATGTTTGGCAACGGTGGAAAACCATCGTTCCATAAAAAATTCCTTTCAGCGTTATCTAGACCGTATAGTCGACGCCGCGTCAATCGAGGGTAATTATTTTGGACGGTGTAGAAGGATTAATTTTTTGTTGCCTGAATTCGTCCATGTTTTTCCATTAATATTCGCGTTTATTCGAAAATTTTTCTGTATTTTCACGAGCGGACAACGTTGGAAAATTGGAAATGAAATTTCAAAAATTCAAAATTCATCTCGAAATTTGAAAAACATTATTTTTTGGGAAAAAAACAGTTCCAAAAAAAAAAAACGAATTTATACAATTTATTCAAATGAAATAAATCACTGTAAAAGTTTTGGAATCGATAAATTCAGGTGATTTGAAGAACCAATTTTAAAGTAAGCATCGCAAATTTCAAATAAAATAAAAAAAATGAACCAATCATCGTAAAAATTGGAAAAGAAAAATTCTTCGAACGGAAAGAAATCTTTGAGAAAAAATTTCATTAAATTTTTTCCAAACTCTAGGGCCTATTACACATTTCGTCAATTTAAATATCGAGAAAACTCGTAAGACGAAAAAAAATTATATTTTCAAATCATCAAAGCGGTTCGGTACACCTTGTGCATGACGTGATTCTATCAGAACCAAACCTTAAAAAGTTACGCAAAAAGGTCGTTTAATGTTTATATTCATCGTAGAATAAACTCGCGACGACGAATAATCAGCATTTTTTACATAATATCATCATACAATTTAAATAACGTTCCACTTTTTTTTGTTTACGTTTTCGTTGCCAAGTGCGAAAAATAAACTCACCCGCTGGTTAAAAATTAAACCTCCAGTTCGAATCGTAAAAATATATCAACGAACCTGAAACAAAACGAAAAAAAAAAACACAAATTAATAGGGACAGCCAATTTCGAGCTGGTGAAAAAACGTGCCAAATTGGTAATTTTTTGCTATTTTATCGAAATCATTCTCAGATAATATCGCCTTTACAAATTACTCCAACTTATACTGATGCTTTTCCGCTCGTTAACGAGTCCATAAATTATGGAAAAGCACGAAGCGCGAAATTCGCCTCGGATAAGGCGACGAAAAAAGCACCTCTATCTACAAATGATCACCGAACCGACGACAAATTTCGTCGAATAAATTTCCAATATTTCTCCGTTTTTCGCTCGTAGCTCGAAAAACAAGAAGCGAAAACTCGTAAGCATAATCGCCGCAATATTTTATCGTCATCTCGAGTACTTTTACACTTCAACCGAGTACTACATTGTTTAATTGTTCATTTTTTTCTACCGCCTTAAATTGATTTCGCAGACGACGTTCGCAGCGATCCAATAGTTTTTTATATTAGAAATCGTCGTTATTTTCTGGACAGTTTTACAAATTAGTGTAGAAAACAGAAACGTATAATTTCATAAGAGAGGATACAGTCGTATTCCTCTGAAGAAGAGCTTGGACATTGGACGAGGGGGCAGACAGGGAGCAAAAAGTAAGTCGTTCTCCTTTCTTTCGAACAATTTTCCCCCAATTTTTCGGAATTATTTTCACGATTTTGATTTTCTACTTTGATTTTTTTCAACTTCAGCAGTCTTCCAAGATGCTCTAATTTTTTATGAACTGAATGGACGAGGGGGCAGACAGGGAGCAATAAGTAAGTCGTCCCCCTTTCTTTCGAACAATTTCCCCCAATTTTTCGGAATTGTTTTCACAATTTTGATTTTCTACTTTGATTTTTTCAACTTCAGCAGTCTTCCAAGATGCTCTAATTTTTTATGAACTGAAAATTCAATTTTTAAAAAAAATTGTTTTTCCAAATTTTGGCTTTTTTTTCGGAACTGCCAATTCAATAAATAGAATAACAATTTGCAGTCACTCTGCTTGAACATGTACTTGTCAAAAACATCTGAAATGAAATTTCGACAATTCCGTTTCGATAATAGAACTGCAACCGTATACACGGGCGTGATTTGGCGACAGCCACATAGGACGAGAAGGCGAAAAAAAGAGGAAAGGTAGACGACACAGGGCTGGGAGACGCATAGGGGAAGAGCCAGGACTGGCGGTGCGCTGCGCGACACGTCATATTTACCCTAATGCTTTTGGTATTGACAGAAAGGCCACTTGAACCAATCAGGAAGAACGACACAGGTCCGTTTTGCAAATTGAATATTTTCTCTGCGCCAATTAACGTACTAATCAAAATGCCGAAAAGTGTGTACGATTGGCAGGGGCTTTTACATATACACAGCACACATCTTGACGCGTATATTAGTCCACTTGGGCGTAAAGTGCTATGCTGCTGGTGCCATTGCCATGCCAGCGTGCCAGGCAGATGAGTACACCGTTCGGTTCGCGTATAATGTAGCAGCATCGGCAGCATGAGGGTTTATCGAATTGCTAATCCGACGGGGGTCCCAAAGGGTTAAAAAGGTAAATCGATTTATGACGCTATTCGATTCATATATACGTGCGTATACACGTACGTATGCAAGTACGAATCCGAAGCCGGTATATCGTGTATAATCGAGAACGCCTAATATTCGTTGAATTTTCTAATTTATTCGAATAGGCGAATTGAAAAATAGGCCGAAATTCGTCGGCGGCGCCCGATATAGGGGCGCAAAATTTGCGTTGACGTTTTTCCAGTTCAACAAATCGAAAAATTGATTTCTCTCGTGTGCCAGATTCGAATTCACGATACACATATCGAGGAGCTTTCTTCTTCCATGCCGCGTTGCGCCTTTTTCGGACACCCCCTTTATATACTCTGACGCTTCGTCGTATATACGTTTGGCTTTTTCCACTAATAATTCACCGTGCGTGGAAACAAAAAAACAAAAAAAAACTTTCGCTTCGTTTAGTGTAATGAACGCGCGTCTCGTCGCAGCCTGCCACTGCACCATTTGCGAAGAGCTTTAGAAAGGTGGCTGCGAATGTATCCTTATTTCCATTTTCGTATTAAATTTCTTCTTTCTTTGCTACACGAGAGAGAACAGACGCGAAATATGCTTCAATTTCCGCGTCTAGCGACGAAAATTTGCTCGACAATGATACCGGAGCCACGTTCTTGAGCGGTGCGGCTGCTGCTGGCGCTTCGGCGAGCTCGAATACGAGAAAATGAAGCGTGCGTACGTTTTACTGTGTATTAATAATTTAATGAAGGACGCAGCGATGGCGAAGGGACGCCATGAACGGCAATATCCGTTTCGTCGTCGCGAACGTACCAAGAATAACGATATACGAGATGTGCCTTTACAATAATTCGTCGTCGTTGTCGCGAAAAATATTACGCGAATACGCGAAAATTAACCGCAGTTCGTATACGTAGACGTGACGCCGCCTCTTGTCGAGAATTAAAGTGCGACTTTGAGGCCGCAATTCGCAGAATTTCGGTTTCCAAAGAGATCCTCCAAGTAATTGTCGGTTTACGCGTCGAAAGTTTGAAGTATTGCGACAGCCCAAAAAGAGCAAATTGGGGGTATCATTTTTTGAACCACTCGTTCGAATTTCGCAGCTTCATTTTCGACAAAATTAAGACAGATGAAAAGTGCTTATCCAAAGTACCAACAATTTCCTGCAGTAAATAATTTTCGTGGCGGTTTTTCCCAAATTTTTTAAAATTTTAGATGAGCTGTTGAGCCGGAAAATTAATTTTAAAAATTTCTGAAGTGACTTTGAAAGACAAAAAAGGTTTACAATTTTTTCACCAGCAAAAAACAAATTCAAAAAAATCACAGAAAATTTTTGCAAAAAAATTTGAATACCTAATTGAAAATAACTTGTGATGAGAAAACGCTGAAAAAGTAGAGAAAAAGGCCAAAAAAATTATAGGTGAGAAATAGCAGTCAAAAATACAGAACTTTTTTTTTTAATTTTTATAAAAATTGTTTCAGAACAACTGCAGTAAAATTTTCATCGAAAAAGAGCTGAAAAATTATAAAAAATGGATTTCAATGGGATAATGTTGGAAAAAATATGAAAAAAAATGTTCCTAAAAAATTCAAAAAATTGTTTTCGATGAGAAATGTCAGTAAACTTTCATTTTTCAAAGAGAATTTGGTTCCAAAAATACGAGAAATTTTATAAAAAATGAAAAAAAAATGAAAAATGGCACCAAAAATGCAAGAAAAATAACAAAATTCCGCAGTAAAATTTTGACAAATGAAATTATGGAGAAAATGAAATCAGAATTTCGATTTAAAAAACCAATCGATATACGTAAAGCTTCATTCCGGCACTTTTTGCCAATTTTCACCGTATACACGCCCTCTAATTCCTCGCACCAGGTGAAAAATGACAACGTAAATTAACACAGACAACTCTTCAAATATGTCATCGTCTAACCCAACATTCAATCTATAAATCGACTACAGTCGATGGAGAAAATAAAAATAAAAAAATAAAACGAGTAGGTATAGATAAAAAACCGTCGCAAAATCTCAACACCAATTACCTTTCAGTACACGAACGTTTGGTAAACTCTCATCGCCTCGCTTATACGTATTTGTCGAACGTAGGAGAGAAAAAAAAAGGGCACAAAACGAGGAAAAAACTTGGAAATATCCGAGTCGGAAAAATTAGCGATACTTCGAAAAACATTTTATCTTTAGTGACACATATTAGAACAGATGGACCAAACGTAATCTGTATTAAAAGTTAGACAACGCTAAGGGTACTCTAGAGATAATAAAAACCGAATACGAGGACTCGGCGCTGCGAAAAAACACCCTTGGATGCGGGGGGAGGGGTAAGGTCGATCGGTCGGGTTTGGAAAACGACGACGACGACGACGGGACAAATATTATCTATCCGAAGCAACATTTTAAGGGGCCGAAGCCCCAAATATTAATACACTTTTAGAACACGACGAATTTCCATTCAAGTCCTATCGTCGCTCGAAATGAGCTCATTTATCATAGAGAAGACTCGTTTCACACCCTGTCAACTTCGCGGATTGCATTTTCGAATATTTTCGCATCCTTTGCTCTCTCCCACTTCAATCTGCGTCTCTCTTTTTCTCTCTCTATGCTCCAATTCTATCGCAGAATCGAACATTTAAACAAAAAAATACCATATGCGCGTTTATTGACGACTATCTTTTCGGTTTTTTTCTCTCTCTCTCTCTCTCTTTCGCTGCTTCTGTACCAAAGTTTATAACGAACGGATGTAACTTTGGTTTTGCGACAGATACAGATTACAATTGTCATTTCGTTTCTAAAAAGGTGGCTTTCAGATGAGCACGGTGCTGTGTACCGTGTACGATTGTACGTGTTCGCCTACGTATCCGCAATCTCTGCCATATTCCCGCACACGCCCGTTCGATTCGAAAGACAACTGCTCGACGGCCTCCCGGTGTTTTATATACTTCTTGTTATCTGTTCCCTTTTCGTAATCGTTTATCGGCTTAAAAATGTATATCGCAGTTGCGCTCGCTGGTACACAGGGCCAAGGGTGTAAAATTGGACATAACGCGATCGAACTGCGACGATTTTTTTTCCTCTACGGCTTCGAGAGACCATACGTTTAATATTTATAAGCATCGCCGCATATATCAGAATATTTCCATACTGAATTAATGGCTCGGAAGATCGTTCGGTAATAAACACATCTTACAACCTACCGTACCAGTTCTGCATACAACCGAATAGGTAGTTAGGTACCCTGTACCACAAAAGCTTTCCAAGTGGAACGAATCTTCAACGTTGACATCTGTCTGTTTGTGTAAACGAAAACTAGTGCTTGTCCTATACTGCGCGAGCGACGCTTTGAAAAGCTTCGCACTTCGCTGTTATTTGCAGTAAGTCAGGGTGACATATTTGGGGCGAAATTAAAAAAAGGAAAGTTTCGTAATTTTTACACCCATTTTTGCTTCTTTTGTCGCTGTCTTTGTTGGGTTTCTTCGTACTACCAAAAGCCCAATACAAATGAAAGGATGTTTGGAAAAAATCCTAAATCATCGTTTTGAGTCCAATATTTTCAATTTTTGATAATATAGCTATTTTTCAAACCATAATGAGTACGAAAAAATCTGAAAATTTAGCAAACACCCCTCAATACGTTTACTTGTCATTCAAATAACAAAAGACTACCTTCACCCCGCCCGAAGGCAATTACTTCGTATTAAAAAAACTGCGCGAAAAGTTGGGTCAAACGTCAACCATACGATAAGGCAGATAAACCACAGTCTGTTAGACTTTCCAGCTCGTATCGTACCCGCTGTCGATGTTATACGTCCGTTTCGCGAAATAAAACACAAAAAGAACTAAAACTGTCACACGGATATATCCGCAATATAGAAAAACTGACATCTGAATTATCTAAGGGTAACAACTGCGGCTAACAAATTGACACCTTAGCCATAAAAAAAAACCTAAACCGAACGAGTCTCCCTTTAGGCAATAACTTAACCCCTGACACGTTCCCTCGGCTTGAAAAAAAAAAGTCCGTTATATACTTACATCACAGGAGGGTGCTGCAGGTTTGACTTTTTCTTCTCCCTGCTCGTCGACCAAAAAAATAAACCTATCGCTATGTAAATTAGTATTCATAACTTGCGGCCCCCGAGGCCACGTGATTTTCTCTCTGTACTCTCGCGCCAACGCATTATGAGAAATGCATCTCGTTTTTTTCGTCTTTTTCTCTGCTTTTTTTTTCGTGTCCTCAGGCTTCGGTTTCATTTTGATTTGGTAACGATTCGCGTCGAAGAAGGCTACTTTCGTTCGTCTTGCCGCGTCATTCACTCTCGCTCGCTCGTGCTTTATGTTTTCTTGGTTATGCGGCGTTTGTAATATTGAAAAACTTTTAAAATCTCTACGCCCGAAGTTTAATAAACTTTTTCGTTTGTTAAAAACTTTCGCCTGTATCGGCGTACTATACCTACCCGCGTCCCCTTCACCCATTCTGGTTCGTTTTTCGATGAAATTTAATACAAATCGCCTTCCTATATGCGAGGCCGCGCTCTCGTTTCGGTTTCGATTATTTTTTCTCTGCTTTTACTATACTCGCGCTTTTGGATTTCTTTACATAAACACGACAATATTGCCGTTACCGCGACACCGATGTAGATTTACCGACGACGACGACAACGTTTTTATCAACTTTGAGGCAAAAAAAAAAAGTAAAAATAACAATTGTATTCGAAGCTTGGTGAAGGAGTTTTTCATCCATTTTGAACCAAGAAAAAGTTGCACTGGTAATTTCGCAACCTGAGAATATTTTTTTGTCGAAGGAATTTGTATTCATGTGTAAATCGATTTCATACGATTGAAATTTTTCAAAAAAAAAAACAAAAAAAAACGAAATTTGAAAATTAATTTAAACAATTTTCAGAAATATGTCTTGAAAAAAATCAATGGTTCTTAAAATAGAATTTTTAAAACGAAATTTTGAAAAATTGGGAAAAAAGCCATTAGCCATTCTTCATCATTTTTAAAAGAAGTTTAGTGGTTTCAAAAATTGTTTTTTTTGCAAAACAAAAAAATAGCAGAAAAGGGCAATGAAATTTTTCTTGATTCAGTGGTTCCAAAAATCTGATTTTTCAATTTTTTTGATACTCTGCAGAATAAATAAATAAAATGCAAAAACAAAATTTTTTCGATTTCTTTAAAAATTGTAGTGGCTTGAAAAATTATATTTTTAAATTTTTTGACATTTTAAAAAATTTTTAGTAGTTCCCAAAAATTGAATTTTTCAATGCAAAATCAATGCAAAATCGATAATAATTTTTCTTGATTTTTTTTTTTTATATATCAGTGGTTCCAAAAATTATATTTTTAAATTTT
Organism: Paracoccus marginatus; assembly: GCA_900065295.1. Taxonomy (NCBI): domain Eukaryota; kingdom Metazoa; phylum Arthropoda; class Insecta; order Hemiptera; family Pseudococcidae; genus Paracoccus; species Paracoccus marginatus. The sequence continues at coordinate 9,691 of FIZT01032683.1, forward strand.
TTGTTGATAACAGGTGATTTTTAGCACTCGACAAAATCAAAAAAAAATTATTGCAGGCTCGAACTCCAGAGCGAAAATCAAAGCCGACCGCAATACGTACTCCAACCGAAAATACCATCGCTATCGAAAGGACAATAATTAATTCATTCGATGCGATGCGATGTGGATTACCATAGGTAAATTTCAATACAGCGAACAAATTCCAGCAGTAAAATTACTCTGTCATCGTTGAGTTTACCTTCAATATAACGTACAAATGTATCGGAAAGTTTGACGATGCTGCAACATAGCGAGCATACTTCCGTCGTTTAATAATGGAGACGAGCTTTAGCCGGTCCTAGACCGCATGGCCAAGCCGGCTATATCGGTCTGACGAACCATAAACGCGCATCGAATCCCTTATCTTTAATTTACACGCTATTATTACGATACGGAAAATACTAGGAGTAATCTACCTGACCCGGGAGCGTGAATATGTCTTCATTATTAATACCCTAATACGAAAATAGGTGCCATCGCGCGCCCGGTTTCACATCTCTCGGTATGCGGTCCTCGTCCTATGGTCGTCGTCGTCGTCATCGTCCCAGTACACACCGCAGAGTCGTGAAAAAATCTATTTAAAAATTCAAAACCCCTCTCGGCGACTTCCACAACACCGTATACTTGGGTATACACTCTCCAGAGGAGTAACATATACGACACGCATAGTTCATCTCGCGCGTAATAGTACCAACAACAGTGACAGAGTCGAGTATCCCAAATCATCGGCTAATAAAATCTTTATCCTGTTGCTAAACAGGTTTCCAGCAGCACGTAACATTCATTAAGAGCTGATCGACATTTTTCAGAATAGAAAAAAAAAACGAAATGTTTACACTATGAGCATTGTACACACGACGCGAGAGAGTCGCATGGAGATTATACACGATTACGGAAAAATAATTAAACAAGTTTATATCGCGTATCGTGTACACAGCACGCCAGTCTTCCCTTTAACATCGTAAAAACACATTTAAGAAGCCAGACTACCGTAAAATCAAAATTGTTTACCGCCGCTCAGGCTCGCAGCCTCAGCTCCGCGCCGGTATTAAACTTACGTTAGACTTAAACACGAAGCTATACGAAGATGAAAACTGGTAAACAGTTGAATGTTTGTTTTTGTTTTCTGCTCCATGGTTTTTTATTATCAACTTTTCGGTTTGTGCGTATAAAATATTCCAGAGAGAAGAAATTATCCCCCCGTCGATGTATCGACGCGCCACCGCACAGATGCTGATATCACGTTCACCATTATGTACATAAATACACATTACGCACATTTACTCGCTTATACTATACTCTGCATGGAGTACGTGTTGTTGTATAGACAGAGAAGAGTGTATTCTACGGTTTAAAAACTCCTTTACTCAGGCGTCGTCGTCTCTAATCGTAAGTACGTAAAAGTATACGGTATGTGTCTTTGTAGATGTCTTAACTTCTCTCGAATTTATTTTCGTTCGATAAATTAATTTCATTCGTTTACTCTAAGCCATATCTTGAGAATTTTTTTCCTCTTCCTATGCTTCTCTTTTCCTCATCTTTCGTATGTAACGTGTTCTCTCTCAAGTATTATGGATGTAAGACCGTTGTGAATTTTCTTCGCCTCATATACGCTTAGTCATTGTGTTTACTTTGAACTTCTCTCCTCTGTACGAGGTACGTGTATATGTACTTTACCTTCTCCTGCTACCGCGTATTCCACTTTTAAAGCCTTGGAAATATTTGAAGAGATAACTACCGACGTTGCACACATTTTCGATGAGTTTTCTCTGAAAGGATTTGAGATTGGATTTCGACGAATTAAGTACAAGGTGCAATCCACATATTGTATGTACTTGTAAGAGAGCCTCGTCATAGACAGGTTCGTCTGGGGCCTTATTGAATTTTTCAAGGCAATTTTCCAATCGATGAAAAATTGCATTCTTCAAACCGAATCTGGCATTGGAATTTCAATTCGACCAATATTCACCCCCGCACCCTGTCAAAACTTGAAATTCTTAGGGTAAAAATTCAATTTCGGGTTTTTAGTAGTAAACATTATCGACCAAAAAAACTAATCACGAAATTGTGTTCAGCGAGTCAGTTTACCCCTATATACAGCTTTTTCGCGACCGGTTTGCCTAAAATTGCCGAAATTGAATTTTTACC
>FIZT01032716.1:0-21682 GCA_900065295.1 Paracoccus marginatus
ATTTCAAATCTCTACCTATTTTGGTTCCAGAGCTACACTCACTTAAAAATGATATCGAATAGGTGTAGATTTGCCCCTGCGGCTCAGAGGCTAGGCAAACACTCATACTTAGACTCAGTATATGTTGCCTAGTCACTGCCTGGAATTCCTCACTTTTACCCTGAAACACCCTGTATTTGAATGTACTTACCTATTGATGAACCGACTGAGATTAATTTCTCGTTACTTAATTAGAGAAATAGAATACCTGAAAGGTCAGCTGGAATTGATAGCTGTTCGGAATAAAAATCAAAACCACGAAAGCCGCCAGGTAGATGGTTACATTCGTGAATTAGAAGATAAGAATAGGGACCAAGACAAGTTAATTCGTTTGCTACGTAAAGAAAACAAGGATCAAAAAGTAGAGGTAAATGAAACGAATCACATTTCACTTATCCTCTCCATTCAGTTTACGACTTGGTTAACGTTTACCTATCAATTTCCCAGCTTGAAAACATGAGAAAGACGCTGAACAACAGCATACGCCTCAATCACACCCCTCAGAATATTCAAATCGCTCATCACCTACCTCAACAAACGCCACTGTTTCCTCCGGTCGGCGCACCTCCGTCGACCTACTGGTGTCAAAACCGACCCATACCGTGAGTATTCCTCTCAAGTGATTCAGTCTCAGCTTCGAATTCGAATTTGTACGTCTTATTTTATCCGTTCCAGGCTCGATTACCAACTGCAAAGAACCAGCGTTAGCGCAAATGGTAACGATAGAGCGTCTGTTTCGATGCCCGGCGTCACTTATACTTTGCCTTCGGTTTGCAATTACAGGCAAGTAGCAGTGACCGCGCCGCCGCCGCGGTTTTATAGTAACGCCAGTTATTTTTACAGCGTAGCTCAAAGACCAATGCTTAGGAGTAAATCGTATTCTAGCGAGAATGGTATTCGTTCTCCGAATCGAAATTTGCCAAACGGTTCGAAAGTTTAGTACCTACCTTAATTAGTTGATTAATCAAATTTTATTATGTGTTTGTAGATGTCGTCGATGTTATTCGTCGTTTATTCATTACCCTTAATATAACCAATTTTTATGTACATACGTTTATGTTGCATTATAGATGTTTTATGTACGGCGAACTGTGGATAATTTTTTCTTTTTCACTCCAATATAAATATTGAATAGGTATGGTATATCCCTGCAAAGGTTGAAAGGTTGCAAACCGTCTAACACTGGTGTAGTTTTGGTCCAAGTATCGCAGGCAGAATCAATTACACTAAAATTATATCTAAATACTCAATTAAAAATAAAATTATAAAATTAATAGAAGAAAATTCTAAATTACCTCCTGAAATTAATTCAGATTCTCTTTCTAAAAAATCAAATGATATTCGATTTACCAAGGTTGTTTCCTAGTACAATATAATCCGTTCAAAAACACTAATAATCAACTCTCCGATAGAAATTTTTTATTCAGATAATTTTGTACGAAACTGAGAAATCGATGAAGAAAAAAAAATCAATCGTAGAAAATATACTTAATTCATTTTTCTAAATCACAAATTATTTCTTATTTCATAATATAAAAAAAAAAGAAGAAAAGATCTTAAAAAATGTAAATAAATACCACTTTATCTACACTGTTTCTAAACTATTATTTAAAAATTACATACTCGAAACCTTAAACGTTAATACGATACAAAATTATCATAATTGAACTCGACATCATCAAAACAATCTTGGTATTCAAGAGACAGAAACGATATAAAAAAAATAAATAAATAAACTATGCCAAAATGTTTCTATCTGTCAAACGACCAAGATATGAAAAAAATATAATGATAAAAATACTAAAACATACTTTTATAAATTTATAATACATAAAGCGAAAAGAAAATATGTATAAATTCATGTACCGCACATCAACGGTGGTTCAATCAATTTGCCTAATTCAATGACAAAGCTCTACATTAAGAAGAAGAAAAAAAAGTTAATGAAAGAGATTCAACACTTATGGTAATGGAGATAGATGAGTTTCATTGCCAAATATACGAGTACCTACTAAAAATATAAAATACAAAAAAGGAAGAAAAAAAAAAGAAAAAACGTAAAAGGTACTTAAGGTATTTTCTTTTAAATGCATTCTTCAAACGCTGAACTTAATTATATATTTTTAAAAATAAGAATATAAAAAACGGGTTTCAATGACTAGTTTAATTCGAAATAATTGAGTAAATTTTTTGAATGCGTTGTAGAATACTGTCGAATACTGAAATGTTACTGCTAAAAGGAAATAATATTAGCGCTGGATTTTACCTTTTCGAGTGCCTATTGCGAATGATTTTTTTTTATTCAAAGAAATAGATACCTAATAAACGTCGAAATAAAACATAATTTGATAAAATTTTAGACATACATCACATAAGAAATAAATGCTTCGTTTAAATTAAAACATAAAATAATGTTTAAAATGAATTATGGCATGATGGAAAAAGAAAACCTACAGGCAAGATAAATTTGCTACTAAAATCGTCGCGCACAAATACATACAAAAAAAAAAGGCAAGAAAGTAAGTTTCTTGTAAACTCTGGCCGTTAAGGCAATTAAAATACTTGTTGAGCACAAATTAGTCACACGCCTTCTGCAAATATTAATTTAAATGTGGCACTAACGCACTATTCGGGATGAAAAGTTCATCTTTTAGACGTCGCCTCTCCCATGAAACTTCTGAGGAAAGGTTCGGGACTGCAGGATTTCGGATCGCATTTCATACGACCGTCGGAACCACATCTAAAAACATTAGAAACAATATTGAAATTTAATTTTTTCACTCGGCGTAACCCGTACGTGAATAAATTTGCCTATCGCGAGACTTACAGGCGCAAAGTAGGAATAATACTTACATGCATTCTAAACACGGGCCGGAGGCGATGGCGACATCTTCTCCGACTTTGTAGAAATACCCGTGAATCATGCAGCCAACTTTTCTCGCATGGCTACGATACGATTCGATGGTGAAGTGTGGTTGTGGTGTAGTTGTGGTTGACGTAGTAGTGGTAGATGTGGTGGTAGACGCGTTATACGCCAAGGCCGAGGCGACCGGGCACTCGTAACGCGGGCAACAGAAGCCGCTTATCGTCTCCTGACGACAGCCCTGAATAGGCGGCGGACAGCTCTGCTGCAGGCAGATTATATCACTGCGGAAACAGAAGCAAAAATCGCACGGATCTTCGCGCGGTATTTGCTGCGCCGATACGTAGATTTTACCGGCGTACCGGCACGTTCCGGTACCGAAGGCGGATCCTTCTTCGTATTCGGATTCTTCGCCCGGGGCTTCGGATCCCAAGTCGCCTCCTCCGGTCGGATACATCGGTGCTGGCGGATAGTAGTTCGGTTCGGAGGTTTCCTCGTCTACAGGCTTTCTAGTCCAGGTCGAATGCTGTATGGGCGTTTGACTGACCTCGGACGATGTTTCAGGAACGTATTGGGGAGTGACGTGCGAATCTAATTCGTTGTAGGGTTGCTTTTTCGTAGTCGCAAGGTTGGCCGGATCTTGCGACGCGGTTTCCGGATCTTGCGACGCGGTTTCCGGTACAGGTTCGGGCGAGTGTTCGGTAACGGGTGCGCCAATCTTTTGGGCGGTTTCTTCGCCGTCTACGGTTTGCGTAGATTCGTGCGTTTCGTGACTCGAAGACGTACTCGAGGAGTGCTCTTCTATCGAGATTTCCGTTTGGATAGCTTCAGTTTGGTAATTTGGAGCTAACGTTGGGTAAGTGGTTTTTATGGGTAGCACCGTCACCGAAGAGTAGTCGTTGACTTCGGGTAAAACGGTGACCGGCTTGACGGCTTCTTCGGGGTCTTTGATTAGGTCGTCGGATGGAGGAGGATTGGTGGTGACTATATCAGAAGAAGGAGGTTCGTAGGTGACAATTTGGCCGCTACCGGTGTGTTTTTCCGGCTCGACGTAGTGCGACGTTGTCTCCGAACCGTAGGATGGCGAGGGTGACGAATGCTGATGAGATTCGTCTTCGATGATGGCCGGTTCGGTCGTTCCGATCGGAACGTCGTTTTCGACGGTGGTTGTCTGTAGATTATACGTGCCAGGTGAGGGTGCTTCCGAAGAATGAGATGCTTTTTCAGTTACCACGTCTGGTTCAGCTGCTTTCTCGGTCGTTGGTACAGACGACGAGTAAAATTCGCTGGCGTATTCGCTGGCAGGGTTAGACGCGGTCACTGCGGGCACTTCGTGTTCAGTCGACGCCTCTTCTTCGATGGCGATTTTGTCGGATATTTGTTCAGGCGGAGTGGTCGTGAAATCGGGCTGGTTGACTTCGTTGCTGATGATATCTTTAACGGTTGTAGCCGGCAGTTCGGGTTCAGGATGTTTGTTCTCTTCATTCGACACAGAATGAGGTTCCGTGCTGCTGTAAGTTTCGTAAAACTTGGTCGTAATCTCGTTCGGTGCGTCGGTGGCGACTTGGTCGTTCGCAGAAGACGAACTATATCCAGCGGCGGGTGTACTTTGCGAATCTACAGCCACCGGTAATTCGGTGGTTGTGACGAAATCGGCTATATTCTGCGAATATTCCAGACTGCCCTGGGTCGGACTTGGAGGATTGGGATCGGATCCGGCATCGCTTTGCTCGTCTGATACTTTAGGAGGTAAAGTAGTCGGAACAGGTTCGATTTTATCAGCCCAAGTGGTCGGATTTACTTCGGCGATTTTCTCCGGTAACGTGGTCGGTATCACGTCTATTTTCTCGTCTACCTGGGCCGTGACTCCCGGCTGGATGGCATTCACCTCGGTGGCGTAATTTTGAACCTCGTCTTTGGATTCGGTCGAAACAGCGATCGGCTGCACGATAGGACTACCCTCGGTGGTGACGATTTTCTCTACTTCGGTGGCGTCCTCCTCGTGATGAGGTAATTCGTTCTCCGAATGGGTCACAACGTCGTTGTATTTCTCCGAAGTCGTGGCGGGTTTTGTGACAGGAGCACTTTCCGTCACGATTTCTTGGCTGACGACGGTCGTAATCGAAGGGTCGTCAACGTGGCTGACGGGTTCGTCGACGTGAACTTCCTGGTTTATCGAATTATCATCGTGTTGAGCCGGTTTTTCGGTATTTTCGTTGACGACAGCGGCTAAAGTGGTTGGAGATTCGGACGAGGCGCCGAATTTCTCTTCTATCTTGTCCGTCGCCGGTTTCGGGGCATTATCAATTTCCGTGCTGGTCTCTTCGATAATTTGCGAAGATGGTTTCACCGTGGTCGGCTCGTCCGAGATGGTATTTTCAGTAGCGGCAGGTTCGTCGATTTTATCGATAGAAGATTGCTTCTCAGTGGTAACGATTTCGGGCTTCGAGGTTTCACTAGGGATAGGAGAATCTTTATTGGCGATTTCGGTAACGTGTTCGTCTACTTTTTGACCTTCAGTCACGTCGTTCTGGATTTTATCAGTCACAACGGTAGTAACTTCTGGTTTCTCGTAAACCGGCGTCGGTTTAGGCTCGACAACGGCTTCATTTTCGGGTTTATTAGTAACGCCGTCGTTTTCTGCAGACGGTTTCTGATCAGCTTCGTGATCTGGGACATGCTCGGGTTCGGCAACGTCGCTATGAGGGGTATGGTCGACGATGTCGTTCTGTGGTTGATTTTCGGAGACGTCCGAGTGAGGTTTCTCTTCAACAGGGTCGCTTATCGGTTTCGTTTCAGCGACTTCCGAGTGCGGGGTTTCTTCTGCGGGATTGGCTGTAGGTTTTATTTCAGCCACTTCGTCGTTTTCTGGTTTGCTTTTCTCCGTTATCGATTCGGCAGTTGGTTTGGGGTAATCGGAAGCTTTGGTCGAAAATTCGTAACTGTTCACGATGGTGGTTTCGTCGTCGTGGTGCACGTGGTTGGCGTCTTCCGGTTCGTCGGGTATGACTTGACTTTGACTGGATGGGATTTCAGCCGAGGGTTGTTGATCGTTGTCTGTAACGAAGAAAATAAAACAATGAAATTAATGGGTGGAAACTTTATCAAGTAGGTATAAAATAGCAATACTTTTAAATTTTTTTTCAAAAAAATCTGGAAAAATTGGTACCAGAGAAAACATAAAATTATTCAAAAAACTTCCAGAAAATTTTGGAAAATGTTTCAGAACTTTTTCTGAAAAAGAACACTTCGTGAAAGAAGTCTTGAAAAATTTCTAAAAAAATTCAGGAAATTATGCCAAAGCTCCTCAAAATTATTTTCCAAAAATTGACAAAAAAATTTTAAAAATTTTTCCAAAAAATATGAAAAATTTCTCCATAATTCTAAAAATTTTCAAAACATTTCAAAAAATTTTACAAAAAAAATCTGAAAATTTTTCTGAAAAATTTGGAATTTTTTTTCGAAAATTTCAGAAAAATCAAGCTTATTTCTTTGAAAAATGCTTTTAAAAAAACTCCACAGCTTTCTAAAAATTCCAGAAAATTTTACAATAGAATTCTGGAAATTTTTCTGAAAAATTTGAGAAAACTCGATCGAAAATTCCAGAAAGTTCGAGAATATTTTTTTAAAAAATATTTTTAAAAAATTCCATAACTTCCCAAAAATTTTAGAAAATTTCAAAAAATTATAGAAAAAATTTCCAAGAATTTCAGAAAATTTTACAAAGAATTCTAGAAATTTTTCTGAAAAATCCTTCGAAAAATTATCAAAAATTCCAGAAAATTCCAGAAAGTTCTGGAATATTTTGATGAAAAATATTTTTAAAAAATTCCATAACTTTCTAAAAATTCCAGAAAATTTTTTAAAAAATTATAAGAAAATTTCCCTAGAATTCCAGAAAATTTTAGGACCCTTTGAAAGAATTTTAGAAAATATCTCAACATTCTAGATTTCCCAAAAATAAAAATTTCAGAAATTTCCAAAAAAATTCCAAAAATTCCGCAGAATGTTACGGTAAAATGGTATTTTTTTCATTAAAGGAAAAATGATCTGAGAACTTCAGAAAATTTCAGGGAACTCTGTTGAAAAATTCTAAAAAATTTCAAAAAATTCCAGGAAGTTTTGCGAATGAATTCTAGAAATTTTTTCAAAAAATTATCGAATATGACAAAAATTTCCAAAAAAAAGTTTCAAAATGATTTTTAAAAAATTTTCAAAAAATTCCAAAAAATATCTGTACAAAATTTCAAAATTTTTTGCCGCTTTTAAAATTCGTCTGAATTTTTGAAACATCGACCAGGCAGATACCGAGTAAAAGTGCATATTTTTTGGAACATTTCCGGTAATTATCATTAACGAGCTGGCATAATTCTACTCATGATTTCAGACGTTATATTTACTCACTGCAAATATAAACTGGACAGCACGATTCGGGCTTCATTTGTATGGGCATACAGTTCGGATTAGTTGGCGGCGGCGCACACGTAATTAGAGTACACGTTGGAATACTGCTAAGACATATGCACTTGGAATGGCACGGATTGTACGACTCTATGATGGACGTGTTAGGATACGTGATTCCATCAACTAGACAGCTACCTTCGCCGGGTATAACCGACGGTACAACGGTGGCCACTTCATCTTTGGACGTGGCCGACGAAATTTCGGCAACTTTTTCGGTAGCCGAGGGCACATCTTCTTTGGCAATAGTGGTGGCTTCACTGGCAGCGGGTATTTTAGTCGTTTCGTCGACTGGTACTTGGAAGGGTGGAACTTTATTGGCGTTTTGTACGCTGGATACGATCTTGGTGATGTTTTCCAACAGCGAGGCTGTACTCTCGTTCGATACCGTGTTCAAGGTTTCGGTTTGTTGCTCGACAGGCGGCTCGGTATTGTCGGTTTGAACCTTAGTGGTGGCTTGTAGGCTTTCCTCGGGAGCTTTTGTGGTTTCTTGGTCTTTAGATAGGACGCCGTTTTTATCGAATTGTCTGGTAGTGGATTGGAATTTAATCGATTCGGATGAACTTTCTTCGGGCTTATCCGTACTCGATTCGTGCAAATCGGTCGGCAGTTTTGAATAAGAGAACGTAGGCGGCGTGGTAATCTCGTCGGAGATTTTTTCAGCCGTCACTGCTTCGGTGGGTACAAATTTCTCGGTCGATTCGTCCACTTTGTCCGCTGCCGTAATCGTAGGACCGGGTGACGTCGATTTTTCACCGGCCACTTCTTGTTCCGGGTACTTGGTCGTGTCGTATTTTTCGCTCAGTTTGGTCGTCTCGTATTTAATCCTTTCGGTGGTGATTTCGGTAGCGGAGCCGGCGTTATCGTGACTCTGGTCTAGGGGTGATTTCGTGAATTGCTCTTTGGTCGCGTTTTCTTCGGCTTCCTTCACAGAAGGCAGAGTAGTAGCTTCGTATTGCGTCGAGCTGATCACAACACCTTGAGAAGCCTTAGGTAACGAAGCTCCCAGCGTGACGTCTTCGGCCAAAACGCTCAGGGTTGTTTTGACCGGTTCGTCGTTCTCAGTCACCGGCGCAGGTGCAGCGTCGTCCTTCAAAGGCTCGCTGGTCGACGAGCTCGGCTGAGGCGAGTGCTCGTTAGCGTCGATTGATTCGTCGTTCAGCTGGATATCCTCCGAAGGGTGTTTGGAAAACAGAGTACTCAGAGTGGTGAAAATTTTCTCAGGAAGCGAGGTAGTCGTCGGAGTTTTTTTTTCACCCAATCTCTCGTATACTTCTTCTTGCGAAAGCACCGTCGGCGTGTTTTTATACCGATACGTCGTCGTGTCCGAGGGAACAAAAGTGTTATCAGATGGTATAAACGTTGTACCAGCTATATCCGAAGCTTTGGTGATCTCTTCAATGGTCGTCGTCTCGTTCGCTAGATTGTTCGGAGAGGAGAAAAAAAAACAACGTGTAAATTAATACATTGTTTTGCTATAAAATCGATAAATAAATAAACACTACAACGAGTTATCGTAAATCATTCCTCAAACCCAGTCACGAGCTTTCCAACATTTCCACCGAACGCTTATTTCGTCATTTTTGACTGTATTATTCTCTTCGAATGATCAAGTGTATCCAAAACGATGACTCACATCGGATCATGATTAACGAAATTTTTTTCACAATGTATACAAACGCTTTATTGGAAGTGCAACGGGAAAATTTTCGTGACTCGTTTAGAGCTTACCTTGAATATTTTGTTATGACGTAAGTGCAAATAATTAACTCATCAATTCCGATAAATAATCCGATACTATGTACTACTTGTACAAATAAATTATTTAGTTTTTCAACAAAAACGTGTTTATTGGCTGAATTTCAATGAAATGCACGAGTGAAACCACGTTAGACGATTCAGCAGCCTCTAAGCAGCGGTTGGCGAATTACGATTTCTAGTTTAAATGATCGATGATGTAACTCATTCGATTGGAGCTTGGAAGTGAACGAGTAGCTGGTCAAATTAATTCGAGAGTTTTTTAATACGAGTTTTTTTTCCCTACCAGTTTAGGCTTGAGAAATGAAAATTGTCATTTTTGTGTCTTTTGACATACCTACATTGCACAAAATTTTTGATTTTTACCGAAATATTGACATTAGGGGATCTACCTTTTTTCTAAAAGGGCACAAAAAGGCCAAACTTGGGTCTAGCTGGTAGAAGTTTCATTTTTACAAATTTTCAAGTTTGAAAATTTTTTTTTCACACAATTTTTTTTTCAATTTTCACAAAATTTTTCATTTTTACAGAACTTTAAAATTGTCAATTTTTGCAGAATTTTATACTTTTGCAAATTTTTCCAATTTCACAGAATTTTCCATTTTTACAGAATTTTATATCTTTGCAAAATTTCCCATTCTCACACAATTTTAAAAATTTTCATTTTTACAGAATTTAAAAAAATTTTCATTTGCACAAAATTTTCAATTTTCACCAAATTTTTATTTTTGAAAAATTTTCCCCTTCCACAGAATTTTTACAGAATTCTCCATTTCTACAAAACTTTCAATTTCGACAAAGTTTACCATTTTCACAGAATTTAAAAATTTTCAATTACAACAAAATTCTCAATTTCTACAAATTTTAAAGATTTCTTCATTGTTACAGAATTTTATATTTTTGCAAAATTTCCCATTTTCACAGAATTTTTCATTTTTACAGAATTTTATATTTATGCAAAAGTTTTCATTTTCATAGAATTTTGAAATTTTCAATCATCACTGATTCTTACAAAATTTTTCATTTTTACAGAATTTGAAAAATTTTCAATTTTTAAAAAATTTTCCACTTTCACAGAATTTTTATGGAATTCTCCATTTTCACAAATTTTCACAGAATTTTAAAATTTTCAATCACCACCATAGATATAATATTGCCACAGAATTTTCCATTTTCACAAAATTTTCAATTTTTACCAAATTTTTCATTTTCACAAAACTTTCATTTTTGAAAAATTTTCCTCTTCCACAGAATTTTTACAGAATTCTCCATTTCTACAAAGCTTTCAATTTCGACAAAGTTTACCATTTTCACAGAATTTGGAAATTTTAAATTACCACAAAATTCTCAATTTCTACAAATTTTACAGATTTTTTCATTGTTACAGAATTTTATATTTTCGCAAAATTTTCCATTTTCACAGAATTTTTCATTTTCACAGAATTTTATATTTATGCAAAATTTTCCATTTTCACAGAATTCTTCATTTTTACAAAATTTTATATTTATGCAAAATTTTTCATTTTCACAGAATTTTGAAATTTTCAATCATCATTGATTCTTACAAAATTTTCCAATTTTACAAAATTTTTCATTTTTACAAAATTTTTCATTTTTACAAAATTTTTAATTTTTACAGAATTTGAAAAATTTTTAATTTTTACAGAATTTTATATTTTTACAAAATTTTCCACTTTCACCGAATTTTTATAGAATTCTCCATTTTCATAAAACTTTCCATCTTCACAGAATTTGGAAATTTTCAACTGCCACAAAATTCTCCATTTTTACGAATACAAATTTTAAATTTTTATAGCTTTTTTTACTTTCACATCCTATTTTGGCAAAATTTTCCATTTTTATTGAATTTTATATTTTTGCAGCATTTTTCATTTTTATAGAAATTTAAAATTTTGAATTTTTAGGGAATTTTTCATTTCCTAAGGATTTTATATTTTCACAAAATTTTTCATTTTTACAAAAAATTAAAATTTTCAATTTTTACAGATTTTTTCATTTTTAACAGAATTTTGTATTTTTGCAGAATTTTCTGTTCTCACAGAATTTTCACAAAATTTAATTTCATTTCCACAAAAAACTCTCGAATCTAGAAATTTATCAATAATAATTTTTATTGGTCGAGTTAAAAAATTCCTGCGACCCCGACTGCGGAGTAATTGCAGATCTGGGGTCATTTCGGAATTATTTTGACTCCGACCCCCGAAAACGACTACCATGTCTGGCAATTTGATTCAAAATTACGGAAATTTGTACTTCACAGTCGATATTTTTTAGACATAAATTCAAGTATATTTTTTCGTTCAGAAAAACGAATCGAGCTACCTATTTCTTTATCATTCCATCGCACACGAACTGGGTATATAATTTGCAACCCAAACTACCGTTTGTTTTTTCTCCTCGAAAACACGCGCACAACGTACGTATACAACCTGCCATCACGCGGCATACGCATTACAGTCACGAAAGGGTTACTCACCACAAGCGTACGAACTGGGACAACATTTATTAGGTGGCGGCGTCGTCGGTATGCAATCCTTTCCGCGAAGAGGTTCCCCGCAGTCCTGCACAGCGCATACGATCTCTCCTCTCATGCAATAACAATGTTCGCAAGGTTTCTCCGTCTTTATCAGCTCGCCGTCGGAGAAATATTGATTTCCGTATTGACAATCGCCTACCGGCGGCACCGTCGTCGACTTCAATAAACCGCCGGTCGTCTGCGGACGAACCGTGCTCGTGTATTCTTTATCGTAATCTGAATTTTAAACAAAATATCGTGAATTTTTTCCAAACGAAAAATGGGCGGAATTCTTAGAAAATATTTAAATTACCGCATTCGTATCTGACCGGACAGCATACTCCTGGTTTGAACGTCGGTTTGCATCCTTCGACGTGTAAGGTGCATTCTTGCATTACGCACGCTGTACGGTTACGTATACAGTAACATAGCTCGCAAGGTTTGTTCGCATCCGAAGGTACCTTTGGGAATCAAAGCAGTCGCGTTTATTTTTATTCATTTTTTGGGGGGATATTTTTCGCACCACACGTGGTTCGAATATTATACCGCGTACCTGCGCGCCGTCGGCGTAAAAAAGATTATTAATAGTGCACCCGTAGTTATCGCGGAATCCAATTTCTGTCGTTGACGTAATAGGAGCCGGCGAAGAAGTAGTGGAGCTGGTTAGTAATCTTACAGGAACTATAAAGTAGAAAAAATAAAATGAAAATAAAACGTAAAATTAGCGGTGATAAAATGTAATCTACGCAGCCGAATATAGCACCGAATAATTAAATTAAAATTTCAAACGAAAAATTCATTCATTAAGAATATTATTTAACGAGCTGTAAATTCGACGACTCCACGTACACGTCGGCTCACACCGTCACACGCATACGTAATTAACTCTAAAGTGCACCCATAATGTACTCGTATAGGTAGCATATCGAAATGAATAGAAAAAATACCTTCGGGGCAGGTTATGATAGGACAACATTGGTCTGGTTTCTTTTCAATAGTGCAGTCTTGTCCGATGGCTTTTGTGAATGGACATACTCTTAAATAACACATTAGCATCCTGTTGTGACAAGTGCAGTTCAAACATGGCTCGTTGGTTACTATACGGTCTCCTTCTTCGTAACGTTGAAAGTTATAGTAACATCCGTTTATTTCTGAAAAAAAATCATCAAAATAGGCATCTACTTCTTCGAAAGCACAAATTTACAGCAACGTGTTCGGTAGTATTTCTTCTCAGCTTACCGGAAAAATATTCCACTATTTCGTTGGAATGCGATTGTGGTAACGAATTTTCAAATGTTGGCGCTAAAAAAAAGAAGAAGAGAAAAATCTATGTGTCAAATTTACGTATAGGTACCCAAAAAAACAACAACATATGTGATCATACGAGTCTACTCGTAAACCTGTTTATATTCTAATTCTAATACTACCGGTTTTATGTGGTATTATTGTTTATTTTTAGAATCGAGTAAAAATACTAGATTTCTTCGACGAGCATACTTAGTATGTACACGTATAATCTTGCGATAATTTACTTCAAAGATGGACTTTCCTAGATCGGAAGTTGTTAATCAAAACAGCAGCAGTCGCGTTGCTTGTAACGTTGTTACGGTGATTTACCAAGGTTACTACATTTTTACGTAGATTTTAGTAAATTTAAAATAAGACGAGACGACCTTGAAGGTACATTATCGAGGGTGCAAAACTCATCAAACCCTTTGGGTAATTTTCTCTCGCATTTCCTAATTCTTTTAGAAACGTTTAAACGTCCAGTAAGTATACCTAAATCGACTGTGACGGATAGCTACCTGTACTACAGCAGCAGCAGGTCGTCTAATTTTCCATTCTTTTTTTTCACCTCTCGATAAAGCGAATAATTCGACAAATGCGAATATTTTCCATCTGCCTAGACCGGATACCCGATTTGTCATTTTTCAACCTCGCGACTTCTTCAAATTTTGTGAAAATTTTTCCAAAATTACCGACAATTCGTGATAAGTATTTTGTGCAGTAAATTTACCTACGCGAAAAACTGCGCAGCAATAGGAATTAGCTGTATATAACCTTTAATAACGTGTTATTATTTTGATTCTATAATTTTATAGATTCACCAGAGCTGAACAAATAGGTTTTAATTAGTTAACTGTGGAAATTTCAAAATACGCGTGCTAAGATCAAACGAAACTAAGCACTAGGAATTCAAAATAAACGGGAAGATGTACCTACGTTTGTAACATGCACGATTATTTTTCGTGTAAAAATGACCTTTACATGATTATCTAGCTTTGTACCTTCGTTCGACTAAACAAAGCAAATATAGATATTTTCGCTTGAATCATTGATAATTCTGTCGATTTGCATAGTAGTCCAGTAGAATTAGCGGAAAAAAGGGGTTTATAGGGAAAGACTTGGCGGCCAACCGATTTTTCGTTCTAATAGTCAATTCCGATGCCCTGAACACGAATCTGAGGTGTCCGGTTCTGTCCGGCCCCCGGAATCCCCCAATTGTGGACCCTTGCCCCCTAAATTTGGTTTTTGGTCAATATCTGCCAAAGTATTGGTGCTAGAGTAGAAATGAGATCTGCAAATCTTATTCTACACCAAATTTCCTATCAGATGACATATCAGTGACATTTATAACAGGACCGGACACCTCAGATTCGTTTTCAAGGCATCGGAATTGACCATTAGAACGAAAAATCGGTTGGCCACCAAGTCTTTCCCTATCAAATGCTAATTCTACTGGACTATAGGTAGACGAAGAAGTATCTTTTGAACAGATGAAGTTCGATATTTCACCAAAACAAAATGTTCAAACTAACCTGCATAAGCGATATTGGTAAAAATAAAAAACGCAATGGCAACTGTGATAACATAATTAAATAAATCTCCCTCTCTCCGCCAGTAATGATTTTTCCTTTGCATGGCGCATGGGTACTCCAGAAGCATCACCAAATGGTTCCTTTAAACCTGGAAATGGAAAACAAAAACAAATCAAATTATTAAAAAAAAGAAAATTATTATTGTTTTGCATTTTAAAATATCGGCAAAAAATGAAAATAAAATTCCTAACTGCTTTTAGAAGTTCATTAATTAGACGTAGTAGAAGTAGTAGTACTACCTAAGAACGTCAATGGGAAATAATTAAAGTTCAGGTATATAAATGGTATATAGGTTGTTGCGAAATTTTCAATACAATGACAAAATTTGATTAACGGATAACGCTGTTGAATTCAAGCAGATACGACTTGGAGTCATTGTTTCGAGCCGGAGTTAGCTACGCGGTATAATATATGAAAATAATCTCTAAATTACGATATCGTGTTCCCTGTTTATTGTTATTATCATCATTATACATGACAATTGTTAATTTGTAGTTTTCAATACTTATTCTACATCAACGTAAACAAAAGCCGACCGCTGCTGTAGGAAAAATAACTCAACTGTAAAGCAACTAATTTAAAACATGGTTCATTATATCGCATTTAGCGTTTACACGCTCCTTGAAGAAATTCGCTTTTTATATTGCAGGAAGTCGTGAATTTTATACATTTTTCTTCCGTTTGAACTTAATTTAGATGAGATGTAACAGGTACCTATCTGTAGGTATTTGCCATGCCGCATGGATGCGAATTACGAATAGATTAACATTCAACTTTGTTAAATCCATTTGAACATTAAGACATAAGTAAATGTATGTCATCAATTTGTAAGGTTCACACGTTTTAAGATGTTTTATAAAAATAGATTTGTGGAATATTTTCATTTTAAGCTTATACAGAATCAAAGAAAAGTATTAATATAATTAACAAGATGTATGGTAGATAACAAAATAGAGAAAACGAGGGTCAGTTATCTCGTCTACCATAAAGACTGCGTTTAGCCCAAAGAAGCCGCAAGTGTATTCATTTAGGAAAAAAAATCAACATTTTTTTACATAGATATTTTTACACGTCTTCCAAGTCTTCTGCTGATAAACTTGAAATACTGAAATCGTTTCGTTAATCGGTACAGGTGCACGATGGTGACGACGCGGTGACACTGCCACACGGTGTTTTAAAATTTAAATGAAATGTGCACATTCTTGTACGGTTTCAAAGTGAAAAAAAAAATGAAACAGAATTCCAATGAGATTTTTTTCAAGTTCACCTACTTATAATTGCGTAAGAGGCAAGACGTCGTCTAACAGTATATTATTTTTTACGGGTTAATTTCGGTTCTGTAATGTAATCGCCGTCGTCATCATCGTCGTCGTCGCAGACCGTTTCGTTGTTCGATGCTAATCTATCGATGGAGACGATTTCAGATTCAGTTTCGTTTGAAACTAATCGTGGGTGTACATTGTTCCTAATTCAAGGTTACAATGATGCAAAATAAGGGCAATAAGTTATGCTTGAAAATTAACGCCTATAATGGTCGATACTTAGGTGCGGATGCATAATGCTGCTTTTACGACCGGTATGGTCATTTTTTCGAATTAGTGTCGCAGGACGTGCTCAATACTCATCTCGCGATTGGATTGTGCTAATGATTTAGTCATTGGTCGTGTTCGATGGTAAATCAGCGTAATTAATTACGGCGATTTTACAATACAGTGAGGTATAAATGGATTTAGTTTTCTGCGAAGTGTACCTACGAAGAGTGTGAGAAGCGTGTTTAGAATGGTATTACTCAAGTTTAATTAAGCGGATAGTACAACTTACGTATCTGAGTAATTGAAGAATTCCATTTCGAAAAGGAAGAAAACTTATTTGCTCAATTTGTACGAAATTTTCAACTTTTTTTGTCTGATTTCAGTTTCACTTTTTATATTTTTTTTATTTACAGAAAAAACCTTCATGAAACTGACAGTGTTGTTTTCTGCGAGATCTCAATATGTTTAGGTGCCCACTCATTTTTTTTTTAAACATCAAGATATTGCTGCGTTAATTTTGTTAATTTGAAATAAAATTTTTGAGAATGAAATTGAAATTAGAATTTGGAAAACGTTTTTTGCCATTTTAATGAATCAACAATCAAAATCAACGATAATATCACTTATTAATCTAACGATTTTTTCAACGTCTAGATGACAACACTGAGCATTGTTCATTTCATAGTCCTTTTAGAATTTTCTATAAGGTCTATGGTTCATTTTCTTTTTGCACCCAAAATGGCGACCAGTTCCACCTTTATTGTTTAGTAGCCTTACTAAAACTAATTCGAGCAAAAAGATGCGCGTTTGTTTTCGAATTTGAATAAAAATCGCGAAAATGCCACCGTTTAGTATCATTTATGTTCGCCTTTGGGAAGAATATTTCATCGACGTTGTTTCATTTACACCGTTAATTCCAGTCAAGACTTGAACTTGAATCTTGTGAAGATTTCGCATAAAACACCTCCGGATCAGCCGACAATTACGCACTAATTGTGAAATTTGTAGCTATAATTACGATTGCGTGCGGGTAAGTGATAAATTATTATTATATTTTACGTCAAGAGGTGATTGAATGCCTCACAATAAGACTATAAGAATACAGTATGTAAATATTATGACGCGTCTGTCTTGATGTATAGAAAAAAAACCGCAGTCATTCGTCGGATGTTGAACAGTGATCGTAGCCGTGTAGCTACAGTATCACATATTTGCACTTTACGTTTCCAATTATGTCGTTTCTTCATCGCACACGTTGTTTCTTTCATGAAAGCTACGATGTATAATGATTCCAGCGGCCTTGAACTTTTGTATATTTCCAATGGAATGATTCCCATTGCTCGATCAATGGATGACAAGAACTATTCAATCAACATATACAATTCCGCGCATACACCTGTAGAGTGGTATGTATTTCCTCATGCTGAATACGTATGTACTACCTGTACCTACAAATACGTCCAAATTATCACTCACGATATTATACCGAATTGCCGATTGATTGCAAGTTCGCGTCGCGTCGCCGTTAATTCATAATCAAAATAATTATTTTCTAATGCAACCCGATGCTCACCCCGAAGCTCTCCGTGCTCTCTTTACTTCGTTAATTAACGGTCTTGACCTTCAGATTGTATCTAACATTATAGTTGTCTCGTCTCTGAATTGTATTAATTACATTCATTTATTCTCTTCTCTTTTTTTTCGCATCTACTTGTTAGTCTTCGATTATATAAATCCTCTTTTCAATGCGCGGAATTTTTAAGTTCCTTTAAAGGCGAAAGGATAAATAAATCAGAAAAAATTCGCTTGCAAAAAAAATATCGATCTATTGTACACGCAGGTATTTTTCAACATTTGCAATGCGATTATTTTGTTTTGTGCAGTACGTGCACCTACTGCAGATAAAGATTTTATCTGATTCAATGGTTTATTATGTTTATCAGCGTTATCAGGAAATTCCTTTCATTTCTGAGACTACCGCGATGACGATGACGTCAATGTTGAGATGATGGAAGTTGCAAAAAAAAAATAAAAAAATTGATTTTTCGTGCTACATGGAATTGAAAAATCCATAATTATTATCGCAGATATGTAACTTGTTTTTTTTTTTTCTTTTTTAGAATCTCTATTAAACCTGTTATTTGGCTCGAGTTTTGTCGACAAAACCGTTATTGAATTTTTTATTTTTATTTCGAAAAGGTTAATTTGAAGTTGTGTATCATTATTAGGGTACTTAGGCGTTTTATTGCTGAAATTCGTCTCTATCTTTTCGTCGGTTTAAGATCACGTTAAATATGTGTACACGTACGATGCCTGTAATAGCGTACCTATTGCATTATGGCACCTATGCTGGCAGTGCGAGAAGGCAAGTGGGAAGATTAAAAAGTAACCGTTAGGAAGACTCGAGTACCGCGAATCACTTGCGTGCAGATGGTTAATTCGATACAAAATAGGTTGAATATTTATTATAGGCTACCGCAGAACCGACCTACACTTATAAAAAAAAAAACGCGTATCATTCGCTATTCACTCGACGCTGTGGTCTGGTACAGAGACAGCTCCAGTCTGGATGGACCTGGAGTGCATGTGCTGGCGTTATTACGCATGTAAATTATCCCCATAGGTAAGTGGTCGGCGATCACGTCTTGAGTATCGTCCATCATGAGTGTTTCGTATTCGCAAAGTCTTGCCAACATTTTTATCTTTTTACCTTGTATGTGTATATGGAAAGAACACACCGGGTAGAATAGTGTCGAAACTGTAAAAATCATATCGTATTGTTAGACCTACGCTTTTGCTGCGAACAGCTTTATCGTTTTATTGTTGCTGCGCTTTGGCGCGAACATACTTTTTTTTACGTACATGGCTCATTTCGCGATTGGTATCTTTTATATTCATTTCATCAAGGATCTCGAGTTGGAAATTGGAATCGATTAGCTTATTACGAGACAAAAAATTGAACCAAGGATGGATATTTTAGGATATCTTGTAATTATATTTTATAATTTATGAAAATTATTCAACTTTTATTTAAAAAAAAAAAAAAAAAAAAAAAAAACGAAAATATTCAACTTGCTTTGAAAAAAACTATAGCAGGTATAAAAATCCGAATAAGATGAACTTGAAAACTTGTATAAATTTTAAAAACCACGAGTTCATGTTTAAAAAAAAAAAAAACTGCAACGACAAAAAAAATTACATAAGTACAGCGCTGCAAGTGTAAACAGAAATGTTTATCTTGGTTTTAGTTGCAGTTTGTTACTTTTTGTATTCAATGTAATAAGTAACGCGCCAAGTTGTTTAGTAAATAAATGTGCAGAAAGAAAATGAATTATGTACCGATGGCACTGGCAGAGGTAGTTGTCTGGTAACCGTGCAGCTTATCTCGGTTGTTATAAAACTTGTATGTACTGTACGTACGTACGTACGTACGTTGCATGGAAAAAGTAATCTTTTATATTATAAGTGAATAATTATTTTCACCGAGGCGATAACGGACAAGTATCTTAATTCTTTCGCGTTTGCTTTGACTCGCACCGGCGAATATTTCACATGGTGTATTTGCTTGATAGTTTTAAAATGCAAATTATTCACAAAACCATATATCTAAGTGGGAATTTTATTAACGTGTGATAAATACCTGTTTGTTATGTGTATATGCGTTCGACTCGAACATTACGCCGTTTAAACGTTTAAATTTGATGTCCATCAATTCAAGTTAGCCGTACGCGACGCCGCTGATAGAGTACGAGGAATTAATTTAGCACCGAGTTAGCACCAGATACAAAATCGCCGTACCAAGAGGTTAATGGTAATTTGGAATGCGAATATAGGGTGATCGGAATTTTTTTCGTTGTTTTTTTCGAAGGCAAAGGGGAAAATTTTTTTAAAATGTTTATTTTTCGAGTTTTATTTGAATTTTTTTTTTCTTCAATCCGGAAGACGTTGGAAAAAATTTTTTTAAAGATTTTTTCCTTTTTGGTCTAGAAACAATTTTAGAAAAATTTTTTTCAATTTTTTTTCCAAAAGTTTTCTGAAACTTTTTCTTCAATTTGTTCAAAATTAAAAAAAAAATTTTGAGAGTAATTCTTTTCAAAGTCCAAAACTTTTTCCATAGCAAAATTTGTTTGAAATTTTTTTTCAATTTAGAGGTTTTGAATATTTTTTTTTTTAAAATTTGTTCAAGAGCATTTTTGTTTCCAACAATTTATCAGAATTCGTAGGAAAAGACTTTTTATTTTTTTATAATAATTTTCAAAACAACACTTTTTGTCGGAATTTGTTGTAAAACAATTCTAATGCAATATTTGTTTGAAAACAAAAAACAGGTTTCTCAAAATTCGTTCAAAAACAATTGAATTTTTTTTTTCGACAGTTCTTTATCATATTTCATTGATTCAAAAAAATGATTTTTTTAAATATGTGAACCCGGAGGTTTACTGCGCCGGGTGAAGGCGACACTGGACTATGTATGTATTTAATGTAATTTTTGTCGAAGTGGAAGGCATTAGATAGATCGACTGTGCTGGCCGTCCTATACGGAGGTACGAGTAGTTAGCTGTACAAGTTTTTTCATTTTGTAAAGTGTTAGTTCAAGAGATTTAATTTACACAATTTTTGTACTGTTTTATAATTTTCATCGATTACAATCATCATCCAAACATTCGAAAGAGTTACCATTTAATTCATCAACGAAAGAGTTACGTCTCAGAAGTAGTACAATACATCGCAGTAGAGTTACCTACGTATACATACACCTACCCTGTGACAGTGGTCGACTTTTATACTACCACTTCATATGATTAGAAATAATTTCAGATTTCCTCCATGACTTTGTTTTTTTATTCCAAATTCTCAATTTTTTTTTTCACAACTTGTTGGAAAATAATTTTTTTGAAAAGATGTTTTTCCAATTTTTTTTTTTTTTTTTTTAATTTTGCTGATGAGCTTTTTTTAAAAAACCATTACTTTTATTTTCAATATTTTTTTTCAAACAAAAATTGTAAAAAACCTCACCGGGCAAGTTGATAAAATCCGCCTGATTTTTTGATGGAAAACCATCGTAAAAACATGTGAAAAATGGTAAAATGGGCACATTCAAATTTTTAACACGTAAATTGGGCATATGGCAAAAATTGTCCCTTATAGTCTAGTAGATATACAAAAGGTGGACCCGCAAATAATTTCCAGCAAAGGTTTTTTTTGCTTAATATTGTTCGGAGTGTCGCCCTAAACAACATACTAAAAGTCTCTAGCTGAAACCTTTGTGCGTCCCCCACAATTGTGGATCAAAGCCCCCCAAAATCAGTTTTTCCTTTCTACAGCCTCAAATATTCACCCAAATGTAAAAATAGGTCTATTCATTTTTATTCTCCTCCAAATTCCTTATGAAATGAACTATTGAACGTTTCGATACGACCAAAAGTGGCGGAGTAGTGGGAGTTTACATGGGGGGGGGGGTAATGTGAGTTTTACCTTATTCTTTACAATTTGGCCAATTTCATGCCAAATCGACCGATTTTTGACGTTGGATTATCCGAATTTGCTGAAATTTTTTTCTACAAGTTGTCTTCGATGGTGTAATGAAGAAATCGCCGTCATTTCGACCCTAACA
>FIZT01032724.1:0-22628 GCA_900065295.1 Paracoccus marginatus
CCGCAGAAACCGAATCTGGCATTGGAATTTTCATTCGACCAATATTTACCCTCCCACCCTAAGAATTTCAAGATTCGAGGGGGAGAGGGTAAATCACCCTTTGTCATTTTTAAAAAATTTAAAGAACTTGGAAAATTCATACATTATTTTGAAAAATTTTAAAAGTTCTTAAAAAACTGTAATTTTCAAATTTTGAAAAATCAACAAATTTTTAGTGAATAAATGACAATATCTTGAAAAATTATCTTTACAAAAAATTTAGAAAATTGGAAAAATTTCTAGGTTCCAAATTTTGAAAAAATTTAGAAAATTTTTGAAGTTTTTAAAAAAAGTGTAATTTTCCAAAAACTGGCAAATTTTGAAAAATTAAAAAATAGACAAAATCTTGAAAAATTGTCATTTCAAAAAAATTGCGAAAAATCATTGAATTTTGACCATTTGAGAAAATTTTTAAAAATATACATTTCAAAAAAATTGACAAATTTTGAAAAACTGGCACCCAATTTTCCCTTCCTTTCACCTAAAAACAGAAGAATAAATATTTCCTAAATTAGCATGCAAAATTTCGAAAAAAAAATTGAAAAAGCTGTTCCAAACTTCCGACGTACATACATCGTCAACACAGCGATTAAGATCCCCTACTTTCACGCACCGTTGAAAATAAGCAACCGAATTCTAAAATTACTCTTGGATTGGAAACGAAAAATCATACAACGAATTTTCAATATTACAAGAGTTATACATATACAGATACACATAAAGCCTTTCAAAAGGCTGCTATCGCTTTAAAAAATCGAAAAAATGTAGGTAAAATTTCCATACAACCTTTTTTCGAAACGTATAAAATCCTCTTACAAGTCTTACGTCAACTTCCGTATTACATAAATGGAATAAACCAGGGAACAGGGTATTGGTGATCTGGAGAGGGTAGAAAATACTTAAAATTCCAATAATAAAACTCCATCGTATCGTATCGCGCCGACAACCACGATTTTCGTACATGAGATGAAAAATTTCGCGATAGCTCGATAACTTCGCTTTGAAAATACACCGGTTAACTTTCTCAGTCGCTCAAAGTATAGGAAAATTTTCGCCAGCGAGTTCATATAGACCGTCACTAACGCCTCTAAATGAGAAACTTCCATAAATAAGTTGCGGAAAATTCAACATGGCGAAATTCTCTAAGGCCACGCTGCTGACTCGATTTTAGATTGCTGTACACAGTACAGTGTACATGTACACGTTCTAGTGAAATCGGGAAAAAAATATTTGATGGCAAGAAACTCACCGTCGACGCCATCTTTAGGGGTACGTTTGGCCGGTTCGGGGTTCTTAATTAACGTCGCTTGGATGCCGCCTTTGAACGTCGTGTCTTCTGGCTCTGTAAAACGCGAAACAAAATTTTTACTGATAAATTCGAAATTAAAATTGGACACGAGAGAAACACTACCACTAACGAAGCCTGTGCTTTTCGGTTAACTTTTCTGCATACATATCAGAATCAAAAGCCCATACGAGACAACCACTTGAGCGAAACTGAGAAAAAAAAGGAGGAAAGAAAAATTTCTCAAACGATAGCATTTTCGCGAAAGCTTGGTGTCTTGTGAGAATATCGATTCTACCCAAGGTATACTATCACCGTGCAAAGCCGGGCAAAGATTTTCGCATTGATAAACCGCTTAATTTCAGGTACCGTGTCGACGAACGATGCTCGACTTAAGCCCATTTTAGGCGTCGTACTTATTCGCATGTTTCGCAGATTCACTCGTCTATTACTCTACTACACATAGCCAAGTTTGAAGGGAGAAAAAATACATAAAGAAAATAATCGAAATCATTTCCGTCGAATATTATTTTCAAGTACACGATCATTTAGCTATAGCTCCTTCTCTTATATATAATTATAGGCTCCTCAACGAGACTTTCGTTTTTGTGAGTACGAATTAAAGCTTTTTTTTCAGCGCACGACAGGTCGAAATATAAAAGTAGCCGGAGCTGATTTCACGCGTAAAATTATATTCCGCCATTTAAGCCCAATAGTCGTGTCATTCACCTTTTAGGAAAGAAATTTTTGACGTTTCGGAGAAGGGTGCAAGGGTGTTTCGTTGATGGCTGATCGATGAAATGAAATTAACAGCTTATACGGCGACGGTCTAAAGGCCTAAGCTACGGCGAATTTTCAATTCAAAATTTTCCTCGATATAATATAACACTGTGCTCGTGTACTTCGAGCTATAAAAATCGTTTATATTCAAATACTAATAAAATTTTAAACCCGAGCTGACGTATTCTTTTTTACTTTACAACCGGCCGCCCACGAGATACTCGAAGTACTATAGGGACGATGTTTGTGAATATTAAAAATTTTGCGGCGTTCGAGACGTTCGAAAAAAGCGTATTAAATCGGGTAAATATTTTCTTTTTGAATGGTTATGGACGTATTAGGTAATTTCATAAAATGAACGATATCGAGATTCGAAAAAAAATTCAATATTCGTAGTTTTTTTTTCAAGTGATCGATATGGCAACACTGTCTGCATGAATTTAGGTCAAACTTTGAATTTTCAGTCAATTAGGTGTATAAATCGATTCGAAATTCGGGATTCGAAAATAATTACTGTCACCTTGGGAAACGAGAAAAACGTTCCTTGTTGATGGATTTTTTTTTCTTCGTCTTTGTACGAGTGGATCATTCGCGAACGAACTGTGAAAACTTTCGTTCGAAAACGGCTCAACTCACATACAAAATAGGTATTCAAAAATTCTCAACGAAATATTAAAATCATAGAATAAAATGAGTCGTCCGTCGGTAGGACTTGTATCTTTTTCGCCAAAAATTGCGAGTTGAATTCCCTTTTTTCGGAGCGCCTACCGGCCGAGGAGTTCTTGGAAGTGGAGTCAAATACCACAGATTGATGGAGTAAGCCAAGGGGAAGGGAGCTACGTTGCCGAAAAACAGTTTTTGAAATATGTACCCTAAAACGCAATGAATTCTGAATTAAATACATATCATTTTTTGGACCATTTACCCAGCGAGGGGTTGTTCGGAGTGAACTCAAACTACCACAGATGGATAGAGCAAGTAAAGGGGAAGGGTGCTACGTTGCCGAAAATCAGTTTTCAAAATACCCTAAAATGTCGTAAAGAAGGCAATTATTCGTCGAACCCACCTGGCGAAGGGGTTGCTCGGAGGGGACTCAAACTACCACATGGATAGAGCAAGTAAAGGGGAAGGGGGCAACGTTGCCAAAAATCAGTTTTCAATTACCTTAAAATGCGATAAACTCTGAATCAAATGCCATTTTTTGGACCATCTACCGAGCGAGGGGTCGCTCGGTGTGGACTCAAACTATCACGAGTGGATAGAATAAGTCAAGTGGAAGGGTGCTACGTTGCCAAAACTTGGTTTTCAAAAGAATTTGAATTTTTGCTTGAAAATGCGAGGAAAAGTGACCTTGAAGGGGAAAAAGCCTCAAAAAAGTAACCAAAGGAACCATTTAAACATGAAACGTAACCAAAAGTGACTGAATTTGCCAAAAGTGACAACACTCTAATAAAGTGGCCCACTACGATGCCTGCAGGAGATTCATTAGTATGAGCAATCTCGTTCGCGAACGATGCATTCAAACAAAAAATGGGAAATTCTTCAAGAGAAATCAAGGAACAATAAGAGTTGTTCGCGAACGACTCGTTCGAAAATCGGATTTCGTTCGCGAACGACTCGATTCACTCTAAACGAAGGACTCGTTCAAAAATTTGAATTCCGTTCGCGAACGATTCACTTTTTAAAAAATCAGAAATTTTCAACGCGAAATCACGACGTAATAAGTCGAGTCGTTCGCGAACGACTCATTTGAAACAAAGAAGCTGTTCAAAAACTGAATTTCGTTCGCGAACGACTCGCTTTAAAAAAAATCAGACCGTTAATCGAATCGTTCGCGAACGATTTATTTGAATTGTATGGGCAGTTTCGTTCGCGAATGATTCGCTCGAAGCAAACGACTCGTACAAAAATAGAATTGAATTTCGTTCACGAACGACTCGCTTTAAAAAATCATAAATTCTCAACAAAAAATCAGACTGTTAATCGAATCGTTCGCGAACGATTTATTTGAATTGTATGGTCAGTTTCGTTCGCGAATGATTCGTTCGAAGCAAACGACTCGTACAAAACTAGAATTTCATTTGTCGAGTAGTTCGCGAACGATTCATTCACATGAAAAATTTCGTTCGGGAACGATTTTTCAAGAAAAATCATAAGGAAGCCGAACATGGTAATTTTCATTGATTCGTCACCAATGCGTTCGCGAATGATTCATCTTTATGGAAAATTGACTATTATAGAAGAGTCGTTCGCGAACGATTCATTTCTATGAAAAATTTTGTTCCTTTCTGAACGATTCATTCAGTTAGGCATGCATTAGAATTTCTTAAGCGAATATTTTCGAAAAATGATTCAACCAAACAGAAGAATGAAGCTATAATCAGGAAATCGTTCATGAACGATTCTTTCGAATGAAAAATCTCCCAACTACTATTGAAAACACACGCTTGTTCAGATTACTCACAAAATTCCCTAGTGAACGACTCGATTCTCGAATGATTTATTCAAAAATAAATTTCGCAACCAAACCACCTACTGGCAAAAATCACCTCCTCGCCTTCAAAACAGGCATATTCATCCGTCATCCCAAACGCGTTCAATATCAGATTCGAGATGAAAAAAAAATCTCTGGCAAAATTCTGCTCCAAAAACACACCCCTACTGCTAAATAAATTTAAAACGACAGCAAAAAAAATCCCATGTAGACAAACGACCATATAAATCGTCTACAAATCGACAAACTCGTATGTTATTAGATTGAGAATACAGAACCACTCACCGCTGACCCGAAATACGAATACGATTCCGCGTATACGCCATTAATAATTTGGACTTTTGAAAAATGAGACAAATCGATACGCACATACATACTACGATGAAAAAGACGTACGATATACGAGGCTAAAGCCACACAGCCTTTGTTAGCAACACGATAGTACCACGTAGAAAAACCCAACGCTACATATGTTTCGACTCATGATTAATTCAGCGCACCGAATCATATGTGTATACAGGTCACCGGTATCTCAATTGGTTATTATTTCCTCGCTCAATATTTTCAAAAATATCACTCGACTGCGCTAATTCTATAGCATCTCATTAAAGTCGGCAAATCCATAGAGGCGGTGGCTGTTCTAACTCCGTCCAGTTATTCCACCTCGACCGCAACGGTTATAATAATCTCGTAAAACGATTCTAATTAAACGAGCACCTGTTGTTTGCCTTTCTACACAAACACACACCGAGTAACGAGTGAAAAAAAATAAATCCGAGTTTATATAGGTAGAAATAGCAACGTCGTTTAAATTTTCGACAGCTTAATCTGGGCTATTAATTTAGCACGGCAGTTTTCACGTTAGTAACAGCTAGTTCGTCGTCTTCGTACAGAGCAGAATAATTTATATACACGAGGTAATGTAAATTTCATTATTCTTCTATGTAATTCTCATTAAAAAAGAAAAGTCGAAAGAAAACCAAAGGCAGCCTTTCCCGAATCGATTCTTTTCACAGTGAAATTTGCCAACTGCCGAGTGCGGTGTTCTCGAGCGAATCTACCACCATAAAAGTATAAAACGTCGTACGACATTAATAAACCATTGAAAAAAGTTGTAACTTTTTGCAAAACTATTCGCCAGACTATTGTCATCGTAAATGTACGGGACGCGCATCTCGCTGGCCGCATTCTCCAGCTGGCTTTTTCCTCGTTACACGAAAACCAACTCTGACAGAAAACGAGACAATAATGTCGACACTACCATTTTTAATTAAATCTGCTCGCGGATGTGTTCGTAAACCTCCTCCCTTCACGCTTCGACCGCCCTCGAACCGCATTCTCGGGATTAAAATTATTTTAATTATTTTCACTCGGTCCGATTCCATGGGACGCTTTATAGTTGATTAGCTTGGGCGATATTTTTTCGTGTTTTTAATCCGAGTGAAGGGAAAAAAATTACCGCCGTGACGCCGAACATCTTCCCGATCCCTTTGCAAAGGTCGCCGAGTCGTTGTGAAAATGCTTTCTCGCAACCCTCCGGACGGACGCGTGAATGCGTCGGTCGTCTTCTTGTATGTATATACCGCGCGGTGAATATTATATTGGTATGTAGTCGTCTAATAATAATATCCCACGAACTGATTCATTCGCCCGATACTACATGCGACAAAAACCGTCGAATAATTCGAGCTTTTTCATCGTTTCCCTACTCTTACGTACCTATATAGGATAGGCTTTTTTCATCAACCGTTTTACGTAAGCCCAACCCTCGTTCGAATCGTCTTTCAGTGCGTGCAAAGGGTAATATTTCATCCAATTCGATGGTAAATATTGAAAAAAAAAAGAAGAAACGATACGTCGATGATGAGATTTTCAATTACGACTAAATCCGTACACGTATACGTACCTAACCTACTACCCACCACTATTTCGAATACGACTCTTTCACGCCACAAAAACCGACCTGTTTGTGGATATGTGAAGTTCAAAGTAGACTTCATGAAGGAATAAAATTCATCGAGTTTGAGAATAAATTCATTACGTCTAATTTTGGGAAACACTGTGAAAAGAGCTCGGAAAACACTCGCGTATGAATTGGCACTTCTCATTTTTTTTCAAGTGCATCGTACTTCGATCTTCTCTGCTCTACTCGTTACACTTTTCAAAGACAACCTCAAAGCAGCCAGAAAATCATACAATTTGCTCTTGGTTATTGCAACTTCGCTTAGATAAATTTTCAACGTGCGTTATTATTTTTTTCACGAGTGATTTACAATTTTTAGATGTTGAATTCGAGTAGAAAAAATTCAAAAACTTATTTTGAGGAAAAATTTTTTCTTTGAAATTTTTTTTTCAAATTGAAAATTTTTTGCAACATTTTTTTCATCAGCTAAAAACATTCAGTTACTTTAAATTTTTTTTTGCCAAAACTTGTTCTTAATAATTTATACATTTTTTCAACGCCCCCCCCCCAAATTCTTTTCGAATACCTGAGAAAAATAAAATGAAAATTTTTTCAGAAGAAAATCATTACCTACTCAATTTGGCACCTGATGAGTGATCTGCCAAAATGAAAATTTGGATATACCCAGGCACCACTGGAAAAAAAAGTTTGTTCAAGTGATTGCCCATGCTGAAAATTCAAGGGGCAAATTCTATTTTTACAAAATTTGAATCAAAAGAAAATTTCAAGTATGCGGGTGAATAGTAAATTAAAAAGTGAGTAAAATTTATCATATTCGATTTTTGCCTGCCATCAAAATTGAAGGGGCTTTCGCAGCACGCTGGCTAAAAAAAAATTACTGAAAAAAAATTTGACCATGAAAATGGTTAGAGGGTTGAAAATTGAACAACTTTTGTTCTGTACATCGTTTGCCTATTTCGAAAATTCAAGGGACTAGGCTAAGCAGCATATAAATGTATTGAAGAGAGTTTGTGTTATTTTTGGAAAAAAGTTCACTAGTAGCCCCTTCAATTTTTAAGATAGGCAAATGATGTACTGAACAAAATTTGTTCAATTTTCAACCCTCTATCCATTTCCATGATCTATTTTTTAAAAATAACTTGTTTCAATCAACATGGTGCCATAGCCCCTTCAATTCGGAAGTTAGGCAAAAATTGAATATGACAAAATTTGTTTAGTTTTTAATTTACTATTCATCCCTCCACTTGAATTTTTTTTTGATTCAATTTTTAAAAAAAAATAGAATTTGCCCCTTGAATTTTCAACATAGGCAACCACTTCAACAAAAGTTTTTTTCAGTGATACCTGGTCATATCCAAATTTTCAGTTTGGCAGACCATTTACCAGACACGCTGTATAAATAGTGATCAGATAGATCACTTCAACGAGCACAGAAAACTTCTTCAAAATGGCGGGGAAGGGTAAAAGGTGTCCACAATCTCAGGTATCCCGGTATAACCTCCGAACCGTCACGCATATGGCGGAAAATGCTACCACAAAACATATTTCGAATCAAAAATTTCCAACAATTAAACATCATGGTCGTCTCGAATCGACCCTCGGTGCGGTTTCTTGCACGAAGAGGGAGGGGAACCGTATCAAGAAAATCACGAAAATTGCCACATCGAGTTTTTCCTCGGAAAAGTGTTTCTGAACAAGCGCAGAAACTGAAAAGGCAAAATTTGTACACTCAGGGCTTTCCTCTACGGAATGATACTCGATGGAAATTTCATTCGTTTTTCGACATCTCCCTTCCCAGCTCCTCTACGTTGGTGCCACTATACATAAGAAAACAACCGATGAACATTTTAAGTTCGATCGATGCATCATATTTGTCTCGAAAGCGAGACCATCTCTGAAGCACGCGCAACTACGGTACTTCCCACGAGCGCTGGTGGGAAATTTGCCATACCTCAACAAGGTAAAATCAACTCATTTATCATGTCATCAGTTCGTCAAATGGGGCTGATTCTAAAGTTCGGAGGTCATCCTACTGATGTACACTGAAAAGTGAAACTTCAGCCTCTGAATTTGATCAGACCCTGGACTAAGAATTTTCAAAAAATGGTGAAAACGGACGATTTTGAAAAATTTAAATTTCGTAATTACGCTCTAAATGGATTAACATTTCAGTTTCGGGGGCTTCTTAGGACCCCGAATGAATATATTTCAAGTTGATTTTATTTTGACAACTGGCAGTAGAGGTAGTGAGGCGTTGTTTTTACCCCGAAGAGATTCGACGTGTTCTCACCGGCTCTCGTGGGAACTGTTGTGAAATCTCGGAGCTTACAAAGGCTGTCCCACCAGACCCAGCAGATCATGCATGATCTAGCAAAAAAATTTAAAGATTTTTTTCTCACGTAGTAACATCAACCAGTGGGGGGGGGGGGTCCCGAAAAAATTTGAATATTTTTTACCAATACCGTATAGGGGGTCAAGTGTCCAAAATTTAAGGTTTTTGGCGAATAACACCCGAACCGTTGCATTTACAAGGGAATGAATCACTAGAAGAAGTATTCCGAATGAAATTCTCTACAATTTGATACGATAGTCAATCCAATTTGACCAACGGTTAGGTCAAAAACCAAAAAACTGAAGAGGAGCCGTTTCAAAGAAATCACCTCGTCTTGAAAGTAATCGCCATCAGGCCTACCAGGGGACCTATTTGGGCCTCTCATGATATAAAATCGGAGGAAATTTCATTTGGAATACCTTCAGGTATCTTCATTTTCCTCCTAAATGGAACGATTCGGATGTTATTTGCGAAAAACTGCAATTACAAAGACGTTTGACTCATAGAAGAGGACTATTTCAATTCAACACTGTCGTTTCCATTTTGCTCATTTTCGAATCTCACACGTATCAAAAACTACATCCAATTCAGATATCCCTTTTTGGCATAAAATTAACCCAGGAACCCGTAGAAAGGAAATACAATACCATTTCGATAGCCCGATTTGAAGTAAAGCCAAACCTTCCGGATTACACGTACCCTTTCACCTTTCAGCAGACACACGTTAAATGTTCGAATTTTGACGCAAATTCGTATTATAATCCTGCATAAGTCGATCAAAAATCCAATTTATACTAACTGGTAGGCGACGTAAGTTGCGGAGCTTGTTTGACAACTTCTTGTCTCGGCCCCGTGTATTCATACCACTGGTAAGTACTTCGATACTCCGAACGATTCTGTAATAAAAGAGAGAGAAAAAAACGATGAAAAAATCTCGCAACTGCAAATCGGCGCGATATTGAAAATCGACATAATGCAGATAAACTCGTCGACAATCGTCAAAAACGACACTGTCTCGGCCGAGCCGTCAAGGTAAGTATACCGCGACGAGACGGCGGAATAACATTGATAAATTTTCCAAGCGATAGTAAAAGCAATCGGCATTAAGTCAAGGTTGCACTCGATCGACTCACCTTATCAATAGGCATCGATGGACAGGCGCGACATAAATTCCAAAAAGTGCCTATCATATCGTACCTAATTGCGCGGCGACCACCTCTTTAGGAAACACCGTCGCCGTGCGCGATTGACGCCGACAACACGTTGAAAAAAAAACGAAAGAAAGAAAGCAAAAAAGGCTAAATACGAGCAGGAAACGAAACACAAAGTGACGATCTGCCACTTACTCGCGATTACAACTGAAAAAGGTCTAGCGGCGCGGACAACGAATGGGATGAAAATTTACTCGCCAGACGGAGACGGGTTGGCATTTACCACATCGAAATATGAATCGAGCATACGAACGCCGGAGTACGGACGGCCGCTCGGCGGAGGGGAGGAAAATTTAGAGAATTCCGCAAAGCCGTACACAGTACGCGTACACTCTGGTACACTGCGAAAAACTAAACTTTCGCACCGCGTATATATACATATAACTCTCGAGAAGAACGTACACGGTACACATTCGAAGGCACACAAACGCCAAGCTACATGGTAGTTGCGATTGTTTATTAGGGGTGCAGGAAAGAGACCGACAGAGAATCGAGTACGAAAGAAAGGCAGCGCGGAGGGCGGAACACGACGACGAATAGAATCAATACTACCCCCGTATACCATAACACCATTAAGTGGGACAGCCCGGAATACACTTCTAACCCCTACAGCTTTTCACCCTTCTCATCCTCCGGCCTGCTTTTACGAGAGCAAATTTTTCTTCTATATACTTTTCATTTTTTCTTCCTCTTTCTTCGCGTATAGTACGTATGCTGTACTATGGCTCATTATCATTACATGCGAATCTCGGCCGCTTTCATTTTTCAACCAACGTCGACGTCGTCTTCGGCGTATTTAAATTAGATTTCCATTCGAAATGGCCTCGTTTACTCCCGGCGCAGCGAGAATGTCCAAAGTTTTGCCGCTTCCACATCCACCTTCCGCGCCCGTCTTCCTTGCTCCGAAAGCTTTAATTTATTCAACCGCTGCTCGTTCCATAGACCGACTTCTTAACAAGTTGTGGGTAAATTTTAATTGAAAATTTTACCAACGTAGTTTCGTTTAAGGTAAGCCCGGTGTCAATTTTACCTCTCTTCAAATGGTACGGAAAGGACTGGAGCAACGACCTACCACCAACGATAGGTTTTTCTCGTACCAATACGTACGCCAATCGGTAGCAATGTAAACATATCCGACTAGAGGAATTTGTTCGCAGATGTCGAACAATACGCCGCGCCATGCGGATACTGTTTCCCTTTTGAATTGCCTTCTTATTCGAAAGACCATTTATTTTAATCTTCCTGCCAATAAGCGAATCGATTGGACGGTTTTTATTTCGCTACGAGCGAAGTTTGCAATGCGGGAAGTCGAATTAGGTAGAATAGAAGACCGATTCGAAGGTTCGGAAGTGTCGGCGTCCGGCGTCGTGCCTTTTAATTGGTCTACGAAAGAGAAATAAATCTTTTGATAGGAAGTTTAAAAGCGACGCGTACATAGTTTTACCTATTCCTGAGCTCGATAATTTGTTCGTAATCTGAATTCGACAGGATTATTCATTTTATTCGACCGTCTACGACGATCCTGTTGATCGCTGAAAGTACTCCAAATCGGATCAAAAATTGCCTATTTTTTTTCCAGCAACAAAGCAGAATCGAACTATTGACGCGCTCTGTTCATCGCCTTAAAAATTATAATTCAAAATTCAAATCGTTTCATTAATTAATTACGAAATCACAAAAGTATAAAATATATCGAAAAATAAAAATCACAAAAAATTGGCCTATAGGCCAGAAAGTAAAAAAAAACTCCAAGTTTTAGATTAAGTAGTAGTTAAAAAAATTATCAAAAAAATAATGAAAAATATCAAAACTCTAACGAGAACGAGATTATAAATAGAAAAATAAAAAAAAACAGTGGTAAAAGTAGCAAAAATGGTAAGTATAATAAATGACTAATATTGATCAAGTACCTTACTCTTAAGCCTTACTCAGAAACGTAATAAGCATCCAGAGAGAAAAAAAAATCCTGGAAAAAAATTCCAGAGTTAGAACCTGATTCAAATTTATCTAAGGTGATGAACGAATGAAAAAAAGGAAAATGAGCAATTTACATACTCGTTTAATCCTCATTTTTCACATTCTGGTTGTATAACTTCTGCATATTTTGGCGAACGGATTCCATCTCACGTTTGAACTTTTCTTGTCTCACTGAAAAATAATGTACGTGAAAATTACACGACGATTAAATCCAATAAAAATTCGACACGATTGATAGCTCACTTTTTTCAGCTTCCGCCGCGTCTACTGCAGTTGCGCAATCGCCACCTACCTACAATTCACGACGTAAGCAATAATTAATACAGGAGGATTAAAAAATTGAAATTATACGCAAAACGAAAACTAATTAAGCTCAGAATTACAAAAAAAAATCATCAACGAAACGTGACAGAAGACCGTCGTAATAAAATATCATCATGCGTTCATGTGCAACAAATTCCGAAACATGATATTAGTCAACAAAATACAAAACAATGACATATCAAGCTCAGAATTACAAAAAAAAATCATCAACGAAACGTGACAGAAGACCGTCGTAATGAAATATCATCATATGCACCAAATTCCGAAAAATATCATCACTCAACAAAATACAAAACAATAGGTAACTTATCGAGCTCAGAATTACAAAAAAAAATCATCAACGAAACGTGACAGAAGACCGTCGTAATGAAACATCATCATTTGCACCGAATTCCGAAAAATAATAAACGAAAACACTTGCGTTCATCTGTGATGAAACTGGTACCGGTACCGTAGGCACACTGACAGAATCTTCTTCAAACCCGGGTGCATTTCTGGCAGAAGTACCAGGAGGCTTAACAAAAATACTTACAGCATTGTAAAACTACCTCATTACTAAAAATATGAAAAATTTAGGCCTGTATCTATTATACTCACACAAACACTCCAAGATCTCGACGAAGACGAATTTGTGACCGAATTAATTTCAAATGGCCCTCTGCCGACGGAAGAACCAGAGCTCTACATAAAAGAAAAAAAGAGCTTGTAGAATTACCTAACCATATCGAGTAAATCAAAATTAATAATTTCACATACCTTTGTTCGATTAATACCGGAAGACGAAGACGAACAGGCAGCAGCTTGCGAACTTTCCTCTCGTTGTTTTCTCTCTTCAGCGCGCAGACGCGCATTTTCGCGCTAAAAGTTGATATGCTCATTTTGAATAAGATTCGAAAAGCAATTGAAAAAACGAAAATAAAAATAAAATTAATACCTCCAACTTCATGACATAGTTCATCACTTTATCGTCTTGAGCAGATTGCTGCATTGCTCGAACTACATCTTCGGTCTGACCAACGTCAGGTAATTTCACGCCCATATCGATATGGCTGTAACGTTTCCATTTTTCAGCCTTCTTCTTTTCGAGTTTCTGCAAATTAATCGAAGATGAGCAGAATGTAGTAAATAGAATCGTCGATGGTTCGTACTTCTTTCTCTTTTGCGGCATGTTTCTTCGCATCCTGCTGGTAATTTTGAAGCTGACGTCTTCGAGCTTCTGCTTCACTCACTTCTCCGTTTACTCGATCTGAAATCACGAGATAATATTTTATTCTCAAGTATTAAGCTGGCTCGAGTACACTCAGTAGTGAGAAAGGACAAGCAATAAGGAAGAAAGAAATGATTTGCAGATTTGAGTAGGTAACTTCGATTCGCCGGTAGCCGGTAGACATAGTGAAACTTACGCATTATGGTTTAAAA
Organism: Paracoccus marginatus; assembly: GCA_900065295.1. Lineage (NCBI taxonomy): Eukaryota > Metazoa > Arthropoda > Insecta > Hemiptera > Pseudococcidae > Paracoccus > Paracoccus marginatus. The sequence continues at coordinate 13,786 of FIZT01032724.1, forward strand.
CAAATTATTGTAATAGACGTGAAACGATATTAAAACTGTTCTATCGAACTCAAATAAATCTATTGAAAAGTGAAAAATGTTATAATCATTTCCGAAAAAGAAATGACATGAACAAGACGCAATAACAAAAGTCCGAAACACAAGATGGTTGGAAAATCTAATGTACGTAAAAAAGAAAATGGAAACTTTGAGCAGATGAGCGTTGCCGTTGAGCCAGGTTGAGCCTGAAAACTGAAAAGTGAGTAAAGTGAGAAAGAGAACTGACAATGTAACCTTCGAGAGAATTGAAAACTTCTCTGTTTGTTTGAAATATTGTCTCACTCTCAATTAACGTTTAAATGCGTTAAATTTTCGTTTTAAATTCTATTTTTCTTTTTTTACCCGGCTTTTTAAATAAAAGCATGCGAAAACGAGAGAAAGTTTCCCTAAAAAATGTAAAAACTTGTAAGTTGAAAAAATATACGGCAGTGTTGCCTACCAAATAAAACAAAATTCGACAACATCACGTCACGTGTGTTTACAAAAGATTTTATGATAAGGAAGAAAATTCGAAAAAATTTGAAAACCATGCAAAATGCGAGTTATAAAGTTACCTACGCCGGGTTTTTATTTTAATTAATCGTTCTATCGTTAATTCTATGTACTAATAATCTAGTGAAATTAATTATCGGCACAATGCAGAGTGTATCAGAAGATTCTGATGTGGTTCGAGTGAAAGACCATGTAATTCTTACTCGTGGTGAAGACTACATGCTCTGTCAAATAGAAAATAGTAAATGCAGAGTGAAATTTTTCAATACTCCAATAGATCTGAGTAACACAATAGATAGACCATACTGGTCGATATACAAGGTAACTAACGTTAAGATAAATAACCATTACCGATTAGAATATTGTAATCCCAGTCAAGTGAGCGCCAACATCGTCGAAATCAATGAAAAAGGATTAGATAACAGATCAATCGAAGATGACAACAATTCGCAGGGATTGTCTAAAGAAGAAATCCTCGACATGAAGAGTAACGGTCAACCGAACAACGAAATACTTAACCAAATAATCAAAAACAGTAAAAGTTTCAGTCGGAAAACTGAATTCGCTCAAGAAAAATACGTGAAAAAGAAATCGAAAAAATATTCAGATTATATCCAAATTTTGAAACCGAATATTCGATTACTAGCCAAGGTACTCTTGCACGGTAATATGACTGCGGCTTTTATGGGACTGAGAATCGAAACGCTGGCTCAAATAAAAACATCGTTAGCTTTTCATCCCGATGGAAAATATATAATTTATGAAAACAACTGTCACGGAATGATAATCGCATTTTTACTCGATGCAATGGGTCCAAGAGGTAAACTGTTGAACGTTACTACGTCGAATTATCCGTTTGGTAAACTTAAAGCTGTCAAAGCTATGCAATTTCCGAAAGAAAAGTTATCCCAAATGATGCACATCCGATCTCACGTGTTCCTCAAGTATTCAAAATATCACGAAAATTTCGATAGCGACTTCAATCCAGATACAGACCCTAACGACGAGAACCGTAAACGTAAAAATAATGCTGACGAACAAGCTTCCGAAAAACGTACCAAGGAATTGGAACTTCAATCCGAAGAAGTTAGAATTTTAACCGAAGAGCCTGCCGATGGTATGGTTTTCGTGTGCAAAGAAATCGTAACTAGCTCTCACGTCGGGACTATGCTACAGTTTCTAGCACCCGCGCGACCATTTGTCGTGTACTGTCAATGGAAGGAACCTTTGTTAAAATTATTCTCCGAATTGAAGCAGCGTAACGATGTCACATTCCTGAGAATATTCGAAAATTCCAAAAGGCTGTATCAGGTTTTACCCGAACGAACGCATCCGCACAATATGATGTTCGGTAGCAGCGGCTTTATATTGACAGGTACCACAATAGAATGCGAAGAAGTGAGTAAAGTTGATAAACCAACTTTCGCCGTTCCAGCTGAAAATAACGATATTAACGTTGAAGCGCAGAATAATGATTAACGTTTGTATTATTTTAATATAGTTTTAATTTCCTGAGTAATTATTTATTATTGATCGTATTTTCATCTTTCATCAACACGCCCGTTGAAAGTTTTAAATAAACTGTTTAAAATAAAAATGTGTACGTTTATTTCGGAACAAATATCAGCATTAAAAAAGTAATTAAAAATAAATAAAAAAGCATACATAATTATACGAATACTATCACAAAATTATGTTTGGGTATTTTTTTTATAATATATTACAACCATCGTTATCTTTTAAACACAATTTAAAACCGATTCAAAACGAAATAACTTGTCTAAGAATTACGATAAAAACCTTAATAAAAATCACAATTTACAAAGAGAACACATCATTCCCAAGGTAACATATTGCACTTCATAAATCCGTTTTGCTATTAATGACGTGCAATTTTTCTATAGACAAGGACAGCTGTTCTAAGCTATCCATTAGAGATTTCATATTATCTACACCTTGTCTTAATCCTTCTTCGCTCAAAGGTACAAAAAGTTCTTGTTGGGCACCAAGTTCGAAATGTAATCGAGCTAAATGTTCTTGTTGCTGATGAATAGCAGTCATTTGTTCCATACTACAATTTTTTCCTAAATAAAAATACATTTTTAGTGATATTCGCAGTAAAAATATTACACCGAAGCAATCTTACAAACTCACCAAATGCTCTCAGTTTGCCAGAATGGAAATCATCGAGAAGTTGTAAAAGAGCTTGTTCCATTTGTCGCACATCCATGGCATCTGAGAGAAAACAATGATGTTGAGTGGACCGATCTAACGACAAAACTACGTGATGTGACAAAAAAAGCAAAATAAATATAGCAAAAAAGCGAACACAAAACATTTCGCAAATAATATAGCCGCAAAATAAATATAAAAACAACGAAGTACCTACGTACAACAAATACACAACAAAACAAGACTAAGGTAAGACTACTTTCTAACTAAACAGTTACCTTTTTTGTTTTGTAGCTTAGATAGATTGGGCTGAGGCGGACGTGGAGGTCTATGATCTAATATTCGTGTAGTTCCACTATGACTTCCTAAAATGAAATGAGACCATGAGTAAATTCAAACATTTAAATATATTTCACCGGCACTGGGAATACTGAAATTTCGCACCAGAAGATAAATTGTGAGCATGAGTTGAAATATTCGAGCTAGACGGTGCGGCCGTTACATTACGAGATATTCTTGAGCTGAAACTGGATTCTTCAGGGATACTGTTATCACCGGATGACATCTAAAAATGTACGATGTTTTCAATTTCTAACAATGAGCTATCTCAGATGTGGAGAGCAATTATAATATCATACTTTGCTGGTACTCCGATAGCTAACTTCGCTGGGATGTTTATGGTGTCCATGAGGTATCTTGATATTATCCGAAGCAGTAGGTTTAATATTAGATGCTGGAGGCGTAACACTATCGTTGTTCAGCTGATTTGTTTCCTCGTCGGAAGATACAAGTTGTTGTAGCTCGCATTCTTTAGATTCAATCGACATCTACGAAAATGAATGTTGAATTTAATAAAAAATTTGTAATCAGAAATAGTAAAATTGTCTAAAATTTACCTTTAGAGGAAGGTCGAGGAACAGCTGGATGGACACAGAAACACCCAATATGAACTTATTTCACTAACGTACACTACGATAAGAGAAAATATCATTGAAGTTTCATATTTTTCACCACAATAACCTTCTTCTAATCTGAATCAAAGTAAAAAACACTCCATTATCTATCAAAATTCAAATTTTAGATTCACAAAAACTCCCCCTTCCCGTTCCATTCCATTTTTCAATCAAAATAAAATTCGGAAAAATTTTGTTTTTCAGCAATGTTGCCTATTCTTCAAATAAAAAAATTAATACAATTCAAGTTCAACGCGATAACGCGCATGCGCGAGTCCAAAATAATATTTTGAATTTCGAACTTTTTCATGAGAATTTGCGTTGTTGCGGATGTTAAATTGAAAATTATACGCAAATAGACTTAAAAGTTGATAGTTTAAGGAATGAAATGAAGAAAAAATTGTTCTTAAAAAATTACAAATTCGCATTTAGCTAAATTTTGCTCGAAAGTTTTATCGATCGAGCCTGTGTGATATTGTAATGCTCTCGAAGCTTTTAATCTGCTCAGTTTTCGATTTTAATTTTCTTCTGTTTTCTTGACAGCGAAAAGTGAAACCGATTTTCTACTAGACCGGATGTAATTTGAACTGAATTGCTTAATTTTTCAGCCATTTTGTGTTGCTCATTTATTACAGTTAAAGTTGCTGACAAAGTGATAAACTAGCAAAATCGCCCCGACTTCGTTAACGATTACTTCAGTGTTTGGGTTCCATCGAACTATGACTCAGATCTAGTTTCCTGTTTGTTTCGTAGATTTGTTTGTTATTTTATTGAAATGGAGAGCAAAGCTTTAATGAATTGTAAGTATCGAGAATAAATAATCGTTATCTCATTGATATTATCCACTGGACAGTTTAGTATTTGTGTTACCATTTTCCCCCACACTGAAATGGCTTCTCTACGTACCATCAAGCAGCCACAATTCATTCATTAGTTTCTTTGAAACCGCCTTTCATATGTTGAATTAAATGCTGAATAATATTAAACATCAATATACATACTATAATAATTACACTTTTTTTCTTCTAGGCGCCGATATCATCGACGAAAGTATCTGCACCGTCATTATCCTACGCTATAAAGTGTACCGAAACGACAGTGGCAAAATTTTCGGCAAATTGCTTTTCTTAAAACATAAGGTAAATGAATCGTTCACCGTATGATTTCGCTTCCCGCTCGGTTCTCATTTGCGAATATTTTCAGGCGGAAAACTTCTTGAAAGAAGTATTCGACGAAGAAGTTCTTTTTCAAAATCCCACCTTGCAACGTACGAAACAAGGTTTATTAGAATTGATCCAAGGATTGACGTACTTGTGCTCCGGAGTTACACCTTCGGGCGAGGAATTATGTATTCCCGAGCTCTCGTTGCAAGATACCGCATCGAATGAGTCATCGTACGAGATGAAATTTGTCAAGGGTGCTTCGTTATCGAATTTATGGCTTTGTTACGTCGATAACGAAGAATTTCTTCGCCTGCTGCAACGTCTTAGGTGAATTTCTCGTCGTACTTCGGTTCGGGTCACTTGAAAACGTGATTTATTTTAACGATTTTTTTTTTCTGTGCAGAGAAAAATACGATAAAGATGAATTGCAACCGTTTATGTTTTATCCGCGAATTGGAGAACATGTTTATTTTAGACAAGGAGTCAATATATTCAGAGGAGTGGTTCTTGAATATGTTATTTCCGAAGAGTAAGTTCTATTGCTTATTTTTGATTGCTTAATAGGTTAACAGGTCATGTTACGAAGCTCACTTTGTGCGTAGGAACAAGGAAGACGATAAGGAGGAAGCCGACGTCGACATCAAAGTGTTGAATGTTGATAATTCTGATATTTTGGTATTGCCACAGAATTGTTTCTTTCAGTTGGACAAAGAGGGTACCGAATTACCTATGCAGTGTGTTCTATGCACTTCAGACGAGGTAAACCGTTAATATAACTCATTCTCATTTCACTTCGCGTTACACTAACAAAGTTGTGTTTTGCAGACCGACATATCAATGAATTTATTGCAAAAGCATAAATTAAACGTCGTATTTCATCGTGAAAAAATTCCCGTCGATGATTCGCCGATCGGAGCTCAATCCGTACGCATTAGCTTATGTACTGATAAGAATGGCGTGTTCGTTGCGAGGAACTCGCCGGATACGTTATTCGCTACGTATGCGGACGCGGTCACTTCTAATCAAATACTGGCTCGATCGTGCCAAACGTCTGCCGACGAAGACGACGTTTGCGAAGGCGTCTCAGACGAATCAGCTATCGAGTCCGCGGAACTCAATCAAAGCGGCGACCTGAAACCAGCCTCGGACACTGCGTACTCTAGTCATAAAGCTAAAGAAGTGGACGACGTAGCAGCCGCCATGAACAACATCTCTATCGACGACCCGGCTTCTAAATTCGACAAAGACAAAGCAGCTCTGAACTCCAAAGAAAAAGCCAAACTCGATAATAAAATCAAAGCAGCCGCCAAGCCGGTCGATCGGAAAGATTCTAGTCCAAACGACGTTGCGGCGGGCCGCTTGAAAGCGTCGCCCAATACAATTCCAACGTCAACCTATCACTACTTATCCGGACCTCAGTTCCATTCGACCCCGATGCACTATCCCGGACACTATATGCCGTACGCTGCCACCCAACATATGAATCCAGCCGCCCAATATCATTTCCCGCAGTACCCTTACGGTCCTTACATACCGCAAACAGCACCCACCATCCAGCCGCAACCGCCGCCTCACTCGCAGCCTTACTTCATGCCGCCTTCGTCGACCGCCTATCAATCGTACGTCCAGCCTGTCGCTGCTCCCATAATGGCCGGCTATTTCCCGTCGCAGCCTCCTTACGCGCCCGGCTTCTACCAAGTGCCGCCTTCGCAACTGCCGCCGAACTGGCCTCAGGTGCAGCCTAACTATAGGGTCAGTACGCCTTCGCCCGTTAGCGTCGTTTCTGTCGCTGTCAACAAAGCCGAAGCTATGAACGCGGTTAATTCGTCGGCTAATCTTAATAAACCCAAGTAAACGGTCGCTTCGACGTTCAGTTCCTCTTCCCCCTTTAGTAACGTTCCTTTCTTTTTCACTTTCGCCGACTCGGTTGTCTTAATTTTCGCGATTCTTCTAGTTCGCACCTATATACACTTAGCTTTATATCGATATTATAATTTCTCTTACAAATAACAACGCATATACTCGTATGTAATATACTACACTTTTACTCTCTACGGGCGCCATCGTTTATTCTTCGCCTCCCTCCAGCCTCATTACATTGTCATGAAACTCCTCCACTGTTAGGATTTTCGTCTTCCAAAATACCCTTGCTCATATTTTTTATGCAATTTTTCGCAACACCTTAGCGATAATCTCTCGTTTTATATTATTTTCATTTTTTTTTTTTTTAAATCGACGAAGCGAATCGTTTTATAGGTTTTTAGCTTGCGACGAAATCTAACGAATATATCATTATATGTTTAGTAATCGGCCGTTTAAACTTACGTGGCTTTCCAGAAGGCCTAAAAATGGGACTCTTATTACGTCGTATATAAATTTTATTCTTTACCAAGAGTTGAAAACTGTAATTTATAAACCGTGTTTTCGTTAATTTTATACCTATATTTTCATGTTGAATTTGTATTTTTTTTTTTTTCTTAATTTTTACGCAGACTACTGGTACTACGTATACTAATTAAGGTACGTTCGCCGACGCGATTATTTAATTCATTTTAGTTTAATATTGTTGAAACGTGTAAGTTGTTTCATTTGATAAGCAATAAATGTTTGTATTTTTGCAGTTCAATTTTTCGTTCATTTTTTGATTTTTTCAGGCTACAACTGGATGGAAAAATAAAAATTGAAAAACGTTCTTTTGCTAGCAAAGATTTCATGGATTTCATGGCCAAAAGTAATGGAGGACGATCCTCGGAGTCTGACCAACATCTGTGATTTATCAATCCACAGATCCCCTTGCTCATCTGTTTATGGAAGCTCAAATGGCGTTTACTCAATATCTCCTCAGGATCTGATTTTACAGTAAAAGTTGCTCCGTACTTTTTTATTCCGCGTGGCAGGGACGGCCAAATGCCAAATTTTCGATTTGAAACTCCATCGAGGCAACAAAATGATGCCTGGTGGGGATGGTGATGACTTGGGAAAGCCATTTCTGGATATGCTGGTAACGAGAAAGGTAAGGTACCTCACTATTGATCCAGATTTCGGATGTTTGTGACCTTTTTGACTCTTTTTTCGGGACTGCCTCAGAAAAATTTTGCAAAATGAAAAATTTTGTAAGAATTGAAAATGCTTTGAAAATTAACAAATCCTTTAAAAATTGGAAATTTTATAAAAGTAGAAAATTTTGCTAACAAGGAAAATGAAAAATTTTGTAAAAAATGACAATTCATTAAAAATTAAAAACTTGAAAATTCTTCAAACATTAAAATTTTTTTTTAAATTGAAAATTCTTGAAAAATTGGAAAATTTTAAAAATTATAAAATTTTGCCAAAATGAAAATTCTATGAAAATAAAAAATTTTGCAAAAATTAAAAGTTTTTTGAAAATTGAGAATTCAGTAAAACTTGAAAATTCATTAAAAATTAGAAATTTTATGAAAGTAGAAAATTTTTTGAAAAAGGAAAATTCTGTTGATATGAAAAATTTTATAAAAATTAAATATTCTTTTAAAATTAAAAATTGAGTAACAATTGGAAATCCTTTTAAAATGAAAAATTTTATAAAAGTAGAAAATTCTGTGAAAAAGAAAAATTTTGCAATAATTAAAAATTCTTTGAAAATTGAGCATTTAGTAAAACTTGAAAATTCTTTACAGCTTGAAAACTTTTTAAAAATGAAAAACTTTATAAAAGAAGAAAATTTTGTAAAAAATGAAAATTCTGCAAAAATGAAAAATTTTGTAGAAATTAAAATTTCTTTGAAAATTAAAAATTTAGTAAAACTTGAAAATTCTTTAAAAATTATGAAATTGGAAAAGGCTCTGGTGTGGTAAGGGGGTCAATTAGCCTCTGGTGGAACTTCGGTAAAATTTTTATGCCATTCGACTTGTCTTGGTAAAAGATGATTTTAGAACGCAAGAGCGGATTTTTATCCCACCCCCTTGGGGCTGGGGCCCCAAAAAACGTGAATTTCAAGCTAAAAATTTTATCTCCGCGAGTTCTCAACCGATTTTTTTCAAACTTG